>JASKGN010022191.1:0-12571 GCA_030556245.1 Falagria sp. GC000072 | reverse complement strand
ACTATTTATTTCTTCGTTTGTTCACATATGAAATACTAATTATTTACAATACCTAGGGTGTGGGTTTACAAGATATTGTCTGCAAAATCATAATTCTGTAAGAATTTGGTTCGTCATAAAAAGCACATCGGCAACATGGAAAAATTGTCGAAAGTCAAAAATTTGCATGGTGACCTGTATGGCATTCATCTCTTAAACGGCTCGACTATAGAGTGGATTTCTTTATTATTTTTTTAAATTTCCATTAAAAATCATATTTCTTCCTAGTAAATTTCATCTTTATGTGCTTCACTCTTTTGTTTGGTTACTTTTTAGAATCAGTATGAAGAACCTTTTGAAGGATTATCAAATCATTCTCAAATAACAATTATTTTACTGGTTAATTAAATAATAACACTTAAAATATTACTTTCAAGATTAATGTTCTTATCTTAAGTAGTTTCATTACTTTATAAATCCAGAATTGCCAATATAATTTTGTCATAACATATTCAAGATGATTTTTAAACTCGTTTTTGTTATAATTACCTATTTGTCAATTTTTCAGGTAAGAAATTATCGCAATAATATGTATAATTTTAAATATATAATTTATTTATTTAGATAACGGCAGAAGCAACATCTAAACAAGAAGCAAAGAAAGCATTAAAGGAAACGTTGTTGTTATTTGAGTTCACTTACATGAAACATTTTCTCGTATTGGATCTTTTACCAACAAACTTCAATAAAAAATTCAATAACTTAGTACAACATGAAAATCTTGGAATAGAATATATGTTAGAAAACTTAGCTTATAAAGTTAAACAAGCTGAGGAAATTGCTAACGAACAAGGGGTTGACATCTCATATTGTATAGATGATTTAAATAAAAGTATTAATACTTTAAAATCAACAGTGAATATATCTTTAGAATGGAATCGGCATTACTTTATTGATCAAGTTAATACAACGAAATTGCATTGTCTCAATGAGACTCATAGTTTAAGAGAGCGATATGATATGATAAAAGAAAAATTTGCATCTTGTATAGAAGAAGCAACTCCTTCAACTTGTTATGGTTTCATTATTGAAGAAGCTGCTAATTTGGATAAGTACATTGTTGGAGATTATGATAAAATTTTACAGCTTAATGTTGACAAAGTACTTCAGTTAGAAACTGAAAATTATCATGAAATTAACAATTTTTATTTACTTTTCCAAAAAGATATTAATCAAGAAGATGACAATTTTCATACTTGTATTAAAGAATAACAGTAAAATTATAAAATTGAAATAAAATTATTTACAATTTAAAATTGTTTAATTTATTTAATTTATTATCATCAAATCAATGTATAGACAAAATATATCAACAACTTTTTATAAATTATTGTCACTAAGTAATTATTAATTGCTTAGTTAACAAAATTTTATCTCTGATATTTTTCTATAAAAAGTATAAAATGACAACTGCAGAAAACAGTCTGTTATAAAAATTTAAGATGAACAAAATTATTTTCACTTGCTTCGTCATTCTGGTATTTTCCCAGGTAATATATTTCATAATATTTTTTAAATATTTTATAATTTTTAATTATATACCTCACTTAGATAACTGAAGCTACAATAATCGATGATGCAGTGTCATCAGTTAACGAAACTAGACAACTCTTTGATCAAACCGTAGTCAAATATGCCCCAAAATTAGATCAATTTAAAATTGATTTTATAAAAGAATTCAATAGTTTACTCAGCCATAACAACGAAGAAATAGAAAATACTTTGCATATTTTGAATAACACTGTACAAAATAGCGAGGAAACTGCTAGTGTTCAGGGTGTCGATATAAGTTACTGCATCCAAAGGCTTCATCGTGCAATTCATGCAACCAAGTCTACGATAAATATGATCCTGGAGTCGGAACGAACTTATGTTTTGGATGAACATACTGCTACAAAAGCTTTTTGTCATGACCGTACTGAATTTGTATTACACCATGGTTTTGCAAGTTTAAACTATAATTTGGAAGCATGTAAATTAGCTGGGATATATACTGAGCCTTGTTATAATTTTATTCTCAAGAAAACTAGGGCTTTACAGTTTTATATTCAGAATGAGTATAATCATATTTGGGAATTTAATATTAATGAGTTGATTAAGATATCTTTGAAAACTTATAATGATGTTTCTCAGATTTATAAAACTTTCCATGGTGAAATTGATAAAAATGCTAAGACATTTTATAATTGTTTTGAAGAGGCAATTAANTTTAAATAAATTCCACTAAAATTTCCAGAAAGAGTCATAAGAATTGAACTAGCATTTTTATTGAATCACAAATATAATTATTAAAATCTTGTTAAAATCCTGTTACTCTATAGTAGACTAATTTGGGCACAAATAAAAAATTTATCAGGGCATTATTTTTGTATTTATATGTAGAGTTTTATAACGAATTACGCCAAAAATAAAAGAGAATAACATTTAGTAATTTTACTAACATATAGATTGTTATTTAATAATTGAAATTTTGATATTTGTTCTATGAAACAACAAATGCATAATTGACATAATCTAAGTTTTGCCAATTTGAACTAGCACGTGGCTGCTGAAATTTCCTGAATATTTCCTGAAATACAATTTGTATACTTTCTGTGTTTATAAACTAACAAAACCAAATAAAATGAGGGTATGTATGACATGATAGATATCACTGACAAATGAATTTTGTTTCTTGTTGATCACTTGCGAACTTACCCACCTGTATATTCAGGACAAGAGACGCGTTTTGGAGCCATTTTGGGCCATTTTGGACCGCTAGGTTTTTACCTTCTACTGAAGCAATTCTGATAAAAATCAAAACAAAAACTAACTTCTGATATATGTGCAAAATTTCAGCTTTTAATCTGACCGAGTTATGTCGTGCACATACATATAGACACAAATAAAGCCATCCCGATTTTTTTTTCAATAAATCACTATTTTAGGGGCACGGGGGTTCAAAACGGATTTTGGCACTTTCTTATAACGTGAAAATGATATATATTACTTTCAATTTCAATTATAAATCTTCTTTATATTTTATTTTATTAATTTATATCGCTTCAATAATGAGAACTTAAGTTTCAATTTAAGCAATTTGTGTTAACCATTCATATTTATTTTTTAGTTTTACCTTTCAGTAAGTAGCAATAAACTTTCTTTCAAATCAATTTTTTTTAAATTTCTTTATATTTATTTTAAATTTTTAATCAAAAAAAAACTTTTTCCAAAATTTATTTCCTAATAAAATATTAAAAATGTATTATATTTATATAATAATGCATAATTATCATTAAATAATTTATTATCACTAAAATATTTTTGTAATCAAATCAAATTCGAGTATAAAATTGCAATTTAAACACATTCCTAATCATTCATTTATTGAGTGTGCTATCCGTAATCATGCATACTAAAACTAAAACTTTCCTAAGTTGTTTTCTAAGTTTACTTCTTACTCAGGTAAAATATAATCAATATTTAAATTTCTATTTAGACTTTAATTAATTACTTATTGATTTGTTATTTTATTTTATATTTAGACAATACTTGCATCAACAGAACAAGAAGCCAACTAGCACTTGACGAATGTCAAAAATGGTACGAATTTATTTACCAAAATCATATACCAGTTCTTAATGAAATGGACAAACTCTTCATAAATAATTATGAAAATCTAGTGAAACATGAAAACGATGTTATTCATTATATTTTACAAAATTTAAATTATTCAGTTCAACATACTGAAGAAGCTGCGAATGCACATGGTGTTGATATAAAACATTGCATTGAAAATTTAAATCGAGCAATTTATTCATCTGAATCTGCTATAGATATTACCTTAAAACAGATTCATCGATACATTTTGGATCAATGGAAAAAGACAGTTGACTCTTGTTTAGAAGAAAACCAATTCGTTCAAGAAGATTTTAAAGTTATTCTGGATTATTTAGAAGAATGTAAAGATGTTGAAGAAGCAAGCTATTGTTATAATTTTGTAATTAAGAAAACATTAGTTTTAAAGCAATATATCCAAAATAAATTCAATTTATTCCTTGAAGATAATATAAGAAATATGACTCAATTGATTTCTACTACATTGCAAGAAATTCCAAATATTTATAAAATTTTCCAAAATGACATCGAAATAAATAAAAATCAGTTTTATATTTGTTATGAAGAAGCTATGCAATCAGTGTAAAAGAAATTAAAAAATTAAAATAATTGTTTATCAGATTTTTTGATTTCCCAGACTAGCTTATTTGACTATACCATAGCATAGAGTTTCCAAAACTTTGGTCTGCAGGGGGTCTGAGAACCACAAATTGGAAAACACATCTTTAACCCATTATAATTTAAATTGTCCTGTTCTATACCAAAGGTCACAATAGACTAACTTACTATAATTGATCCGATGAATAACTGATCCCTTATAAATTAGAAATATTTTATAAGAAATAATTAAAACTTTGTTATAAATTAAAATTGAAATAAATTTTGAATAAAAACAAAACACAAATTGGATATTATTACTTAATACAAATTAAATTAAACTTAATTATATCCTAATTGTTGATAAGTAGACTATAATTTTAGAGCTATGGTGTTTCTAATTTCTAAACTGACTAGAGCGCCGTGGAGCTAACTTATATCAGATAGTTTCAGCAAAGTTGAAGCAAACCAATTACATATGTGAATGGCGTTAAATTTGGCTAACCAAGCACAATCTTAACGCGAACAATGCAAAGCTGTTTCGCATATGTTCGTCTTTAACAATAACCACGTATTAACTTAACAACTATTAGACGCTTCAGTAAACGCCTATCAAATACAAAGTGAACAGCGCGAGTTGCGATGAGCAAATAGTCAGTTAAACTAGTAAAAGCTCTGGAATTCACATGATATTTGTATTGTTGCAGAATTAATTATAATTAAGTGTGTAAAGAGATATAATTATATATATATATATATATATATATATATATATATATATATCTGTTTAATATATTTGTATGTCAATTTGAAATTTTGATTATTATCTGATTTAATTGAATGCTCTTAAAGTTTTGTTTGAGTTACACTTATAGTACTTATTTATCTAGACTTAAATTGATTTACTACGTTGTAAGTAAATAAAACACTTAACCTAAAATATTGAAAATATACTTTTGTTTAAATAAAATTTATTTAATCTATATTTTTACAAGAAATAATTTATAATTGTTAAAACTTCATTATACTATTTTTCATCCGACTTATGATGCTCTGAATGTTTTCTCATTCGATCTCTAGTTTGTGAATGCTCTGGTTTAACTGGTTCAGGAGCTTCAGGTATATCATCAGGACAATTTGCAGTAGCATCTGGATGATTTTTTTCTGCAGTATCCACTTTATGTGATGCACATTGTCCAGCACTAGCATTGTTTTCGTCTCCGAATGATTCGGGATCTTCTTCATAGTTGTATTTAAATAGATTAAAGTTTTTTTGAGTGTCCATTCGATCAAAACCAAAAGGACAATGTTTTACACCTTCTTGATTATCCTGCGGAACATTTGATGGATAATATTTGGATAATACAGGATCAGGATAATTTGCTGCCGGTTGATTTTGTCCGGGGGTATAACTATAAGGACTTCTGTATCTTGAAGCTACACTTGGATAATTTCTGTGATAGGGTGAATAATGATTATTATTGCTTTGACTTGCAAGTTGAGGACTAAATATGAACGGGTTCATACTTCTTGCATTTGGATAATATGTATATTGTGGCTGGTATAGAAATCCTCGTGGATCAAATTGGGAGAAAATAGAAGAAACGTCGGAACCTGGTGGAGTATACATAAATCCTCGAGGATCAAACTTTGCAAATATCGGTGAAAAATAATAATTTTGTGGGTTGTAGGAGTTTTGTGGACTGTACATAAATCCTCGGGGGTCAAACCGTGAAAATATCGGTGAAAATGGTGATTCTTGTGCTATTGATATATTAATCAAGCAACAACAGAAGATTAACCCAAATATATCTAAAACAAAATATAAAATTAAAAATAAAGCACAATTTTAAAATTCAGACACATTACTTTTTGGTGACATCTTAAACAATTGAATTTCACTTCACATCAGCAATACTGCAAAGTAATTACTTTAAATATCAACAATTCACTCATTTTAAATGAGTATGCTTATTTGCAAATCAATAAGAATATAAATATTGTGATCTTAAATTATTATGGACTTATATCTCTGATTAAATATTTTTTTATTTGCTGCTAAATTACGTATGCATAATATTTTTTTAAATCAAAAATTCTACAATATACTTATTTGAATGTTTTGAACTTTTTTGGGTGTTTTGTATTTACTATTTATATAACTATTTATTTTAGTATTATTTTAACTTTTACAAATACCAAAATTTTATTATGCCACTGATTAATTTTTAAAAATATAAAACAGCATTGATTTTTAGTGTTTTACTAAAAAAGTTATGACATACAAGTGATTTTTTGTCATTCATTGGGAATTACATTATATCAATATAAAATTTATTTAAATAAGAATATAAATATTTTCAACTTTTTCACTATTGAATTTGTCATAATCGAGAAAAACAAAGCAGTATAAATAAATAATGATTTAAATAAAAATATTTTTATGCATTGCTGGTGCTGGTTTATATGGAAAATTAATTGAAATATTTTATAATATTGGGATCCTCAAGTACAGAAATAAAAATAAGCGACCAAAACAAAAAATTCAACATAAAATCTATAAATGGCATGTATTCAAAAATTAGTTTTTCATAGAAATTGCCATGGAATGAAAAAATTAAACAATACATATATAGGAAAAATATTTTGATTTATTAAATTATTATTACTCGGATTTAATCTAATTTTACAAATTTTTATTTTCCGATGTTTCAGCTATACTACTTTAGTGCCGATTAGATATTTCTATGTCTTATTTAATTGACGTAGTGTTACCAGCTTTGGAAAATTCATAATTTTTGTTTTTTGTATCTGGATACCTGCTTTTTTTCTGTTAAAATTTTAGATGTATTTTACAATTTCTCTTGCTTCCCTAATAAATCTTCAGTAAAACTTTTTAGGTTTGTCCAAAAACTGCTTTTCATTAAATATTTTGTGATTCTCTTGAAGATTATGTTTATCTACTGCTAATTTTTCAATTTAATCCAATTTGCAAATTTTCTATATGTTCATCACGATTATTTTAATATTTCGGATATTTCAAAATAGACAGAACCAGATGCGCACGGGATTCGGTATACACCAGGAATTTCTAAACCTAAAGGTTTCGTTTGTTCTTTTGCAGCCCTCAGATATTGTCAAATTATTCAAGCCGCCAAAAATAGGCATTTTCACACATATTGTGTCATTTAATCCGAAGTTTTAGGTTTCCAGCGTAGTTATTCAGCAAATACAATACAAAGTGTAAAGGTAATTAGATATACTAAAAATCTTCATAAAAATAATAATTGCGAATAAGCCTTTTGTTATATTTTACTACAAGTACCTACTTTACAATAATTATTAGTTACTACGTTTAAAGTAAAAAAGTTCAAAATTCTAGACATACTTAAAATGTTATTGACATAACACTCTCAATTAAAATAATATTAGACTATAGTATTAATTTTGTAGTAATAAACACTTACAATAATGCGCAAATTAATCCATTTCAAATTAGTCCCTAGAAACAACTCAAAAAATAAAGATTCACTATCACGATTTCTACTAGTGGACAAGCACTCAACGATTTTTATTATTCAGTACAAACCAACCAAAATTGTATAAAAACCATCAATTTTTTTCTTACATTTATCATTCGATCATAAGTTCTAATTTGAACATTAAGCGCCTTCCTCAATACTACAACATGAACTCCAAATTTATCTGCACTTTATTTACTTTACTGGTTGCCTACCAGGTAATTTTCTTCATATTTTTTAGTTTACTTTTATTTTAATTTTCCAATTTCATATTTATAGTTAGTTGATGCAAGGAGTGTGCAACGCATTGAAGTTGCTGAAGGACTATTGAGAGAGACTCGTAATATGATGGAAATGATCAAGAATCGTAACTTCATGGTATTCCAACAACAAGATGAAATTTTCGCAAAAACCATGCAAGAAATTGTCACACATGGTCATAGAGTAACAGAACATATGATGAACAATGTAAACAATGAAATTGTAAACGTTCAAGATGAGGCGACATCACGCGGTGTGCATATCGAACATTGCGTGGCTCAAATCCGAGCTACTGTTAAGGATCTTCCCACAGAAACCGAAACCAATATAAACAGTAAACAAGCAGAGTTTATTGAAAAATATCGTGATATGGATGTTCACTATCATGAGCTCGCTCAATATGTTGAATCTGGTCTTCTCGATTTGGAAAAACATGTGAAAATTTGCGAAACTGAAGATTGCTTCCTTATGGTTATGAAGAAAGCTAAAATTCTTGAGGAGTACATTATGGGTGAATTCCAAAATGATTTGGAGAGGAATATGGTTAATTTACAAATGTTGATGTTGTACACTTATGGATATGCTAATGAATCATATGATTTAATGTTTAATCAAATTAAGTCTCAGGAAGAAAGTTTCTTCAAGTGTTATTTAGATGAATTTACTTATTGAAAATTATAAGTGATTTTTTTTGTTACTTCTAAATTTTGTTATAAAATTTAAATAAAAGTCGAAATGTATATAATTATATCTTAAGTAATTTATTTCCTTTAGAGGATGTTAATTTCCATTAGCTTTCACAACGTTGGCACATTCATTTAGCACTTGTAACTTTCCTCCATTTCCTTTAACACTTTTCATTTATTACTGGTTCTGTCTATTCACCGTCTTGTCGCTACATTTGTTTCTTAAGTTTTCGTTATGTTGAAATGTTCGTATTCTAAGTAATTCTAGTGGCTTCTTCTTTGTAATACAACTTAAAAGGATAATGTTCCGCATGCGGAAACTGTTAAGTAATCCTTTGAAAATTTTCATCTTCAAAGTCCTTTGAAAAACTTTATAAAATTAATTTTATTTTTGCAACTTTTATTGTTGTAGAATATTAATAAAATTGCATAATAAAAAAAATCAATTTATTTTAATATTCAATTGAAAAAATGAGAACACGTGTCAATAGCCTTCAGCTAGGTTAAATGAAAAATAAAAATACAAAGCGAAGACATGAACAAATCGAATCGTCGCGTTTTGTATTCAGTATGAATAAATGATGCGGAATGCTGCGAAGAAAGGAAACGGATCTTACCTGATGGAAAAGCCAGAAACGTATAAACGTCAAAAGAAAAATGGAAAGGAAAAGTCTTATGGCTTGACTGAATCATATATTTGGTAACATGAGCCGTGCACATCAAAATCTAAATAAAACAATTTTTTGTGGCTGTCGGCTGTTGACGGGGTGAGTTAAGTCTGTCCAGGTTTTCATTCTTCTTTTCACCTCATGAATATAACAATATTAGATTACGTCGTTCTTTAATATGCGCAGAATTTGAAAGACTTTGATGGCATCGATATCTCAATATTTTTCCATGTTGAGTGGGAGATTGAAGGAAAACAATGATCTTATTGGTTTTTGCATTCGTCTTCTATACGCTTTTGTTTGCTTCCGTGTTTTCTGTCGATGAAATCGAATAAATATAATGTTGTTTTATCTCAGGTGAAGCTGGAAGCGATTTCTTTCAATTTCTATTCTTATTCTAACATAACAAGAATATTATATTTAATAAAAAGTTTGTTTGTTTAAGAGAAATTTCAAAAAGAAAAAAGGAAGATGTGAAGTAGAAATAGGGAAATCAGTTGGTGATAAGGCAACACTTAGAGGAGTCAAAGTCAAGATTCGATTCAAGCCGCGTGCGGTGATTTCGGAACAAGAGCGATAAATTTTACGCGCGTCGTCAATTCGAATAGTCCGATTGATACTAAATCGACAACCAACAATAGTATGAAAGCAGAATAAAATCCTCATAAAATGAGCTATTTTTTCTTCGAGTTCCTTTTGCAATATCATCAATTCTTTGTTTCTTTAAAATTCCCTTTTTTCTATCAAAAGTTAGTGTTAGGATCATTTATAACATAATGTTTTACCCATAGGCTCATATTAATATGGCATAAATTATCTAGAAGCATGTTTCCCAAGATGCTTTGCTTGTTCTTATTGCACCTCTTATACTGATGCAGATTTCCTCGAGTCTGACATAAGTAAACTAACACCGCAAGATGTTAACACAAGCGCTGGTATAATATCAACCGGATGACAAGGCGAGCAAAATGAAAGCCCAACAGCGCATAAGTCATAAGTAATATAGACTCTCGTCCTGGCGCAATGCCCTTAAGCTCTAGTTAGTCTCTTCTCGACTAAGTTCCTAGAACATGACCCTTTGCGAATAAAGTTTTAGTATAAGTCTCATATTGGAATATTCTAAAGATTTAAAATTTTCCTATGGATATAATTAACTTCTAAACTTTTACAATTTTTTTGGTGTTTTTCTTTCTATAACAAAAGATAACCTGAAAATTTAATATTTTAATTTCAAAATGTCACTATACCCATATTGGGACTTTACAAGTATTCACGTAAATGAAGATGAGGTTCGGTTTCCCATTTTGCGACACCAAGCCTCATTAACATTCTTCCTCCTCATTTTACTTTTTGTTAATTTGTCGAGTTTGTTTGCGCGCCTCCCCGTGGGAAATTCTACGTTTCGTGTTTGTCTTCCCTTCTTTGCAAGTCTGAACATAATTGAACTTAAAAATTGAAACATTTCTAGTACCCACCAACTACAAGTTAAAGGAGTGGAAGTTTGGTGTTAAGAAGTAAAATTGGCCAAGCACTGGGCCGATTCTTGTCTCCTTGGAAACTTTGTGGTCAAAAACCCAAAGGATTTACCCATTTCTCAATGTTTTGTTCCCTTTGTAGCAAGACAAATGAGATTTTTCTTTTTTCTTGTGCTTGTTGTGTTTCATTGTTATAAACTGCCTAAACTTTCAATTTCATACTCATAAATTCGAAGAGCGGACGAAAAATCGTTTCGTATTTAAATGCTAATACAAAATTTAAAAACATAACCTAAAAGTTAAACATAATAGACATTATGAAATTATGATTTATATACTTTTGATAGCGTCGCATCTTTTTCCTTTTGGCTGCGTTCCTCATTTTTCTTCCTATCGATAAATAAGAAACGATCCTTCAAGGAAAGCTCAACCAGCATGATGTTTCAAAGGCAAAGCAAACCGAAAATGAAAAATGACTAAAAAATGAAGTCAGCATAAGATTTGGCGCTCGCATTTCTTCGTTTAAAGTTAAAACAAACTTTTTATCCGAATGCAAAAAAAACAAGAAAGGAAAAAATCTTATAAAGGGACAGAAAGATAAAAACAGAATTAGGTTAGGTTTATATTAGACGTCTAACTGTGAAACTCGGCATACCTATTATCACGAAACGAGTGTAATAGGGTCCGTTGTACATTAAGCAATTTCCTTTGAGTTTAAACATTCCTTCACGGTTTGCTTTGTTTCTTTTGGGTGTTGTGAACGTTTATCAAACAAATTACTGTCTTCCGTCCGCATTTTTCTTTTGGTGCTTTCTCTTGTTCCTTACTTCACGATGTTTTCAAGTCTTTCCAGCGTTCAGTTTTCTTTTTGTCCCCTCGCTCGTTTATTTTCAGTGAAAAACGGACTGCAAAACTGGGAAAATGCTAAACGACGTAAAGTTTACGCATACACACAACTCTTGATGAGTGTTTCATGAGCTTGCTTTAGGACACGCACTTTGATCTGGTTTTTGTAACCATTAGGAAACCAAAATATGCAAATGCGTTTACAAACATGATTTCGCTTGTTTTCTTTCGTGGATACAAATTAATTAAATTTGATTTATTAATTTATTATTTTTTCAAACTCATGCTATGTCAAAGTATATGAGAAAATCGTGTTTTGGTTTAAAAATCAAAATCAATGGTTTAAAAATCAATCTGTCAAAGTATATTTTTCACAATTTCACTTTCTGTTGAAACAAGCTGAATAGAAAGGAAAAGCGGAAGCTGTGATTTTATGCCAAGAATCGAGCAAGAAAATTATGAACGCTTTTAACGAGATATGGTCGATGTGGGAGCGAAGTTGCCGACCCCGAAAATGAAAGCAATGCCATCGAGAAGTGAACACTTTTCATTAGCCGAATAGCCAATTCCCATTAAGTTACAAATTGCTTTCTTTCGATTTTATGGAATTTTGATATCTACTGAATTTATTATAACTTTTTGACATTTATGACTTATTAATATTGAATTATTTTTCTATTGTTGCAGGTTGTGAGTGTATAGTGTTTTCGGCGACTTACGGGAAAGAGAAAGGAACTTTCAAAAGTCCGGATTTTCCTAAACCGTATGCTCCAAATATTGATTGTCTTCTGTATACATTTATTGGTAGTTCAGATGAAATCATCGAGCTTACTTTTACGGATTTTGATCTACGGAAAACCAGTTTAGAGTGAGTATTAATA
>JASKGN010022190.1:0-10727 GCA_030556245.1 Falagria sp. GC000072 | reverse complement strand
TTGTTTCTACCTGTAATAAAAACATGTGTAATGAATTTTGATCAAAAATTTGTAAATTATTAAAAGTTGAAATAAGCCTAACATTCCTAATAATTGGTTAAAAATCTTAAAAAATAATTCGTTCCAAAAAGTCAATTAGGTTGTGAGTTATTAATTATAATTGAAATATAAAAATAATATTTTATATTACATATTTACAAATAATAAAACAGAGTGCTTATCATAATTCTGTCTTAAATTACATTATATAAAATTATATCATATAATTATATTGGCAAATCTCTGGCAGTGGAATGAATTGAATTATTACTTGAATTAAACTATTGCATTTATTGTTTAAAATGCTACAAACACTATGTTTCCACAGTAGGGTATATAATATACATAATGTGTGGAAATATCCATGTACTAAGAAAACACATTTGTACAATATAAATAATAAAAAATTCTAAAATTTGATTTTCTATACGTTAGATGTTGAAACTTCCTAAAATTAAAGAATTAATATTACTTTATATTATAAGATGTAAATATGTTACTTACAATTGTATATTGCAGCATATATCCATTAATTGTAAATAGTTGTATATACGATACAGAAAGTACATATTATATATTAATATCGATTGAAATTAAAATATTAGCAAATATGTATCTGCAATTGTTAATGTTATCACTCCCCTACATTGAACTGTAAAAATAAATAAAATTTAATAACATAGATTGTAACATAACAAAAACTTCCACTTCCACACTTGATTAATCCTAAAACTTGTTTATATCACGCATTCCTGTTTTATTTAAAAAATAAAATTCATTGCTATCACACATAGAGTAAAGAGTTACACTGAACAGCTGAGAAGTAAGATGTAACTGGTTGCATATAATAAGATCAGACTTCTGCAAATAAATTAGTAGTAGTATAATATAATAAGATTATTTATTGTTATTATTTATAACAATAGTTTAGTAGCATAATCTGTACAAGTATTATCAATTCTTATATTTCTCTACTTTTCCTATTCATTAAAGTTCGTACTGCCCAAAACTTTTTATCTTTTCGATGAAATAAGGCAGGCCAAAAAGAGTTTCACTCTTTAAATTAAATTAATAATAAGATAAATAAAAATCATAGCAATTTATAAAATGACGCAAAGGCAACGCACTCGACGCGTGTTCGACGAGCTATTAATAAAAATAACATAAGCGGCGTTATTTTGAGTTTTGCTTCGGCTAACTTGTCCGAATCAAAAGCGAACAGTAATAAAGTTTAATGTTTGCCCATGTTCATTGCGGCTCCATATCTGATAGAATCACAATCTGGCCAATGCTAATTGTAATAAGTACCGAAACCGCGTCAATAGAGATATAGCTCAATGGTGAACTACTTACGAGCACGGAGTGTCCTCAATTTTCGCCGGCGCATTTTTACAGCCAGAATTTATTTCTAAAACAGGTACGTGTTGCTAAATTGGGGGGACCCTGTAGCACTACAGATTGTGAGTACATATTCCCCTCTACAAATAATGTTTCAATGCGCTGAGATATTGCGACGACGTCCTGACCTTCTCTTGCCCTTGCTTGACTTAAGTGCAATTGCAAAGTTAATACCGGTGCGCCTAATATCGCAGCATCCTCAGTCTTGTTTGTAAATTTAGTAATCAAAAAGTGTTTTGTGTGGATTCCAAGCAATCTTTCGAGTTTTAAGAGTTTAAACGACAATTTTCTAGTTGTTTTAGAAAGAAAATAAAGTGGAAAGCGTCATGGCTTTGGAATCAGATAATGATACTTTTACAATAAATTTTACCAACCATATGAAATTAATTGATAACAAAGATAATAATAATTTGATTGATACAAATCATCGAACCACAGAAGAACAACATCTGAATTACAAAAATAATTTAGAAGCTTTTGAGAAAATTGAAATTATACTTAATGATAATTATGACCATAATGAAAATGAAGTCAAAAACGCTAGTGAAGACATTCTTCCAGAATTTGAAAGTACTGAAGAAATTGAATCCCTCACAGCTCAAGATCTAATCATCAAAGAAGTTTTGGAAGACATCCTTTTACAAACTTTTAAAATTGAAGACAAGTCAAGACTTCGACCAGATGTGGATAATTCAAGTGGCGACGACGATGAAAACCCAGAAAATATCCCTAGAGTTAGAAAATGTTCTTCGTTGAAAACAGGGAAGACCCCGCCTGGAACACCAAGTTGCAAGAAGATTGTAAGATTTGCAGATGTTTTAGGATTGGATCTTGCAGATGTAAGAACATATCTAGATGATATCCCCAAAGTACCAGTATCAGCATTCAAAGACTTATCAAATTGTGATTTTGACCCAACAACAGTATGCCCTACAACAAGAAACTTAATTGCATTGTTTCAACAACCAGTAACGCTGCCAACCTTTTTAGGGAAGGTGACGCTTAATATGATTGCAGTGGAGAATGCTTATGTGGAAGATCCAATTTCGTTTTGCATGAAGGGTGCCATTCGAGTACGCAATTTGGCGTTTCATAAATTTGTTTCCGTGCGGTATACGATGGACAAATGGCGGAAAACAAGTGAAGTCCAAGCTACATATGTCAAAGGATCAAGTGATGGATTCACTGATAGATTCGAATTTACTTTATTTGCTTATGCTTTGGATATTGGGGAGAAACTTGAATTTGCAGCTAGGTATCAAGTCAATGGACAACAGTATTGGGATAATAACAATGGGAATAATTTTTGCTTCCAATGTCTTCCTGTGGAAGCTCCTCAATCAGAACCTATGACAGCTGGTATTAAAGAACAATTTACGACGTTTTATTAGTAAGTTAAGAAATAGGAATTTTTTTATTATTTAGTTTTAAAATTTTTTTCTTTGGAGTTTTTGGTGTTTTTTAAATAGTAAGTTTGATATTTGTTAATTGTCCTGTGGAAAACGTCACTTTTTGTTACCTAAAAAAAATTCTATATATTTTTTACTCAATCCATTCAAATTATTTAATATTCATAGTCATGGTTCATATCCATTTGAATAAAAGTTACATTACTTCACTTTAATTAAAAAAATTGGCAATTAAAAAACAACTGATCGAATGATCATTACAGGAATGACAGAAGTTTGAATTGTGACCCATCCACAGCGATAGGGCTTCGAGTCATTGAAAACGATACGAACGACTTCTCGATTGATTGAATGTTGAAGCTATAATCTAATTAAAATGTAGTTATCTATATTATATAAAAACAACTCTATAATTATAATTACCATTACTAATTTAATTAATTTATACTTCTTGTTGTTTTCCTATAGTGATGAAATCCAAAGTGGAACTGATGAAGAAATTCTGCAAAATGCTGAAAGCGGAAAGATTTATGGTTCTGCAATGAATATGGAGCAGTTGAGCAGTGCTGATGTACAGAAATACATTGCAAGGACCCTCATCGATAAAGACAAGATGGCGTCTTGTGGAACTTCCTGTAATAAACCTGAAGTTCTTCTCTTTTTTGGAATAGTATTTTTATCTATTGTTGTCATGTATTTTCGAAAGATATTTTATTAGTATAGTATTAAATATTTATAAAACTTTTAAATTACTGTGAATATATTTATTTTGTAGTGTATTATTATTTAAGTATACATGTACTGATTTATTTTATAGTTGTTGAAATATTAAAGTATTTTAGATTTTTCAAATAAAGAAGAAATTGAAAATTTTAAATTTAAATAAATTTAGTAATAAGTTAAGATATAATAATTTTTTTATTCTAAATATCATATTTATAAACAAACATATAATAAATAATAATAACAGGTATTGTTTCATTTTGTACAAGAAATTTCTAAATAAGAACAACTCAAACTCTTCATTGGTTTTCCAAAAAATATCTAAAAACAAAATAAATGAAGTGATTCAAAATCTAATGATGAATGTAACATTTCTTCAATTTCTTGAATCTTTAATACTTTCTATTACTTCTATTAGTGTACCTAATATATTAATGAATATGAATGAATATGACTCAGCCAAATGATTGCAATCAGTATTTGCCAACTTGAACATGAAAATAAATATTACTTGAGATAACATGTTAGCATGTAAATATACCTAGCCTAAATTATCTAAATCACATTGTATTCTTGATTATTTAACATATTTCAGTTGAATTTCTTATTACAGTAGAAAAACACTGACGGATTTGGAGTATCGCCATTCATATATCCAATATCCGCCACTGTAAAATACACCATAGCATAATCAACTATGGTAATTTCAAAGCAACCAATTGTTGATGTAGTCGTTGTCTACAAAATTGATAGAACTCAATTTCCTTGGTGAAATTAGCTCGAACAATGTCTTTGACTTCTTCACTAACTGGAGGCTTGAATGCGTTCCGATTGATTTTATTAAAGCGTGTTATCTCATCTGGAAACAAAATGAATTAAGATTTAATTTCATGCACATAAGAAGAATAGGTCATTACTCCAATAAATGTCACTGGCGCCGGTGAAGAAGCGTGGAATGTAGTGTTCCAGAACAGTTAAGGTACTATTCAAATCTTCAAGAACTCCAACTACAGCGTAATGTTGTTCCACTGCACGTTTAGCTTTTTGTAATGCTCCTTCAGTATTAAATGGTGTGCAAGCATAATCATGACCACAGAAGAACATCGATTGACGACGGTGATCACCTATTCCTTCACGAGTTTCTCCGGTCAAGTAGCGACATTCTCGGTCACCGGAAAGAACGCAAGTTTCGAAATCCTAAAAAATATAGTATTAATTAATAGAAATTTAAATACATTTGTTAATATTAAAGATTTAAATTAATATTGATTAAATTTCAATTTGTAATTGGATGCTCTTCTAATCAAGATTGAAGAAACTCTGGGTCAGTGTTATATTTCCTTATACACAACGAGTTTAGTTCAATCATCGACTTTCTGATGCGTTGTTTCTAAATTGGATAAAACAAGAAAGTAATGGATTCTCAGTACAAAAGTTTCTTTCATTGCCATATTAGTAGAACTTTAAAACGACTCATCTCAATCATTCAACTTATATAGTTGAAGTATTTAGTGATTTTCATTGAGGTCTTTACCTTCTTCAACCATTTTGGATCTGGTAACGGAATATCCGGAAACGCAATCTTCCTCTCGACATAATACCATGGTGCTCGAACATAATAATACCATGAGATGACACGTTCGACAGGATCTCTCACGATATTCACATAAATTGGTTCCGGTAAACCATATCTAAAACAATCAGTTATTTAATACCATGATTACCAAACACCACAAAGCATAATTACTCACTCAGAAAAATTAGTAAAACAAACGTGTTTGATGTACACGCTAGGTGCATCGTAACTGCTAACCATGGATGCTAAAGCAGCTTGATCATCAGGTGCCATTCGAACGGTTTCCACACGTTGCACGTGATCCTGATTGAAACCAAATCCGTTCGCCATGCTCAAACGCCGCAACAATTCCATGAAGGTTTGCGAGCCGACTTTTGGCACGCGATTGAAGAACAATATCTCTTGACGAGCCTTACGAGTATTGTTCAATTGAGATGGCTCGTACGTTGTCACCTATGCATGCAAGAAAATGCATTCATTGTTATCTCTATAATCTTCGCGTCGTGAAATTGGCCGAGTGGCTACTAATTTGTTAGAACAATGAATGATGATGAGTGGGAATCGGAGCACGAAATTGAGTCGCATATATGTGTGTTAAGTTATGTTATAAGATTATTTATTGTTTTCTTTGAAACTCTTGCTTGAAAATTTTAATGTTTCAAGTTTAGTTTATCGGTATCAAAACTAAATATGTGTAGAGTAACAAAAACTGCCAGGTATTTTTGTGGAGCTATGGAGCGAATAATTCATTTTCTGCAATTTTACAAGACTTGTTTTAGCTTTTGTTTTTTTTTTTAGTTTTTCTTCTTTATTAGCAAAAATTTTATTTGGCTTTGTTTAAATAAATATTCATCTGGTTGGAAGTATGTAGTTTTATGTTAGTTTTTTCCAGAGTAAAAAAATATTACTATTTGTTTTTAATAAAGTAGATTGATTTATGATAGCCTTGAGCTAATTATAATATTGATCAAATGTCCACGAGGTAAATTTTTTGACCACCTAGAAACAAATTTGGCTTATCTTCAATCTGAAACTTAGTTCCGTCTTGGTGTAGGATTAAAAAGAAATAAAAATCAAAAATAACAACAGAAACATTAACTAAATTGCCATAACTGTTCTTTTGTAAAGAAAGGTTCTAAATCCATTATATGAAGTTATGTTACGCTTGTCAAAATCAATTTTAACTCTTGGCAATAAATAAATCAAATGGGAAACGAGTTAACTAAATTTCTACAAATCATTAATTTTGTTCATTAACATCAAAACAAGCTATTTCTTAGACATCTGTTAATAAATGATTGATTTAATATCACAATTTATTAGGTTTATTGCAAATGAAATTATTTTTTCTTTGAAAAACATGAAAAGAAATAAAATAAAACAAAACACAAAAGCAACAAAAAATTTTCTTACAATTTGAATTCATTCCATTTTATTTTATTTTTCTTTTTTACAGTTTTGTGGTATGTAAACCATAAAAGAAGAACTGTTGATGTTTTCACATTTAAAATCTCGCACTAGATAACAGTACATACAAAAAACAAGACGAACTTTTGAATGTGCAATTAAAATCTAAGTCTTAATTATCCAACGACAAATTGTGTTCTTTTCATTGTTAGAATCATTTAAAATGCATTCTCATTAATTGTGCTTAGTTATTGTAGCTTTGAAACAGTTAAAGTAAACTAAAAGTTCAAGCAACGTCGATTCAAGTGTAACTTCACTTTACAAATTAAACGGAGTGCAAACTCACTAATTGCAATAATTTTATGATTTTAGTGTTGCATATTTAAACTTTGCATAAAGAATTATCTCTGAAAGTTTTAGTTTTGCTCTAATAGAGTTTTAGTTTAGTGATCTTGCATAAAAGAAAATTTAAAAGTAACACGTTATTTGCATTAATCATTTATGCAAAGAAACTTTTAAGATCACAAATCTGAAATCATCGATTATAATTGACTAGGTACATAATTCATATTAAGTGTCAAAAGACCATGACACATCTAGGCTAACATCAAGTATTTTACTACTGCTTTTAAAAGATGTTTGTTCTTACTTCATAATCTTTCTTACGACAATCGTTTCGTTACCATCAAATAAATAATAATTGGCAACTATGATTAAATTGCAAGATGAAAAATGGAAAACTGCAGAGGATAATGAAGCCGATAAGCTATTATTTACATTTACATAATTCGTGTTATGCTCACAACACAAGCACAAAAGCCCGCGATTCTATTGCGAAAGAGACGTCGGTCGTCTATTTGTTCGGCATAAACAAAACGGTTACTTCATTTACCGTTCGCTCGGATTAACTTTTAACGAAGATGAAAATGAACCCTCATTTGAGAGCATCGAAAAAACGGTTGGCGAGTTTGGTAAAAATTTCTACGTGCGAACTTAGCCTCGTTTTATTAGGAATTAAGAATGGTTCTGGTGGTCTAGTATCGGAACATACTAAAGGTACTAAGAATATAAGTAATTACATATGTTTTACGAGTGTGTTGGATTTTGTTATGGAAGTTCTAACGGTTAATAAATATGTAATTGGGGATTTGCACACTATAGCTAGGCCATCACAGATGAGATGTGAAATTTGCAAGATTCTTCTCCTTTTAATTCAAATACTTTAACTATGTACATGCTTGTGATTATTTATTGTTCAGAGTAAACAAAGGATATATTATGTACTTGTAATATTTGTTGTGGAATTTAGAATGTTCTAATCAGTTATCACTTTGTTTAGAGAAAGTATGGAATTTTCATCACATTGCAAAAGAAATTAGCAATTGGTTTTCAAAAAGTTTCAAATTTTACATTTACTTTAAATAATTTAGAAACATTTAAGTTTTACCATTTTTATTTTAATAAATTATGTAATGAAAAACTAACGGAGTGGAACAAAGTAAATAAAAATGAGCTAATAAAATTTTTGAGTTGTTCCACATATCAAAGAATCTAATTACCATGGCAATACTGCCATAATTAATTCCATTACTATAATGAGAACAAAACTCTAAGATTTTGCAATAAAAAAATATGACGTGTTTTTTTTATTTCTTTGATTCCACATCAAATCAAATTTTATTTTATTTCTGTTCTACTTTCTTGTTAAATTTTTATTTCCGATATTAGAAATAAACTTTAAAAAAATAAGCAGATATAATAACCAGTAGCTTTTTAATGATTGTTTAATTAATAGTTTTATTAAGTAATTATTAATAATTAAAAAACAAAATAATTACTTACTTCACCCGCACTTTGAATAAACTTCATGGAAGCTTTACCACCATTATGATTGCTTGGTGCACTATCACCTACAAAGAAAAATAAAATAAAATAAAAGAAAAAGGAAAAGATAATTATATGTCATTACTAAAACATGCAACAACAAATTCAGCAAACACAATAATTGGCATTGACATAGAAAGCAACCGACGAAATTGCGCAAAATAACAATGAATTTGATGAAATGTTATCAAGATTTTGTAGCTCTTTAGCATCCATCTCGTTGATTATGATTACAATTGTTTAGCATGAAATTCCTACTTTGCATGAATGTAATTATAATTTTCAGAATGAGGAATTTAAATGATCATAATATAACTTGAGAACAATAAATTATTAAATTGTAAAATATAATTACTTTGGCAGATGTTTTTATCTTGATTAATTTTCCTAAAGAATTTTAAAATTTATTTTAGTAGCTCTTAATTAAATTTTTATTTTAATTTTTTTCAAGTTTCTTGAACTTTTATTGTAATAAATAGAAACATGACCACATAAAAATTATAATTTATTGAATACTTAATTAAATTATAAATATTCATAACAAAATGTGTAATAAACTAAATACATGAAATATTAATAAATATTTCCAAGCAATCTACTGATATCGCATGGAATATTATTAACAATAAAATTATTTCTTAACAAGTTTAAATTAAATTTAATTAAATTCAATTTAACACTTGCTGATATGATTTTGGGTTTTTATTAACTAATTAAGACACTGCTCAAATTTCAAAAGCAATTTCTAAGTGTAGATCGAAAAATTATGTAAAAAAAATCGAACGTCTTCCTAACTATCACCACAATCTCTTCTTATCTCGAATTAAAACTCCAACTAATAAACAAACGAATGCTACACTACTCAATTTTACAGCATAATCAACCATTTCATCTACTTTCTAAAATTGCAATCATTTCTTTACCTCTTCGTTCTATAAACTTGGATTTTTCATTCTAAATTATCACACTAGTAATTTTCCAACAAAAGATTCTAATGAAAATATTTAGTTTAGAAAATTCTGAAAAAATTTAAAACGTTTTATCAGTTTCTAAAATTTTAAAATTTATTTTTAAATAACTTTTACTAAGATTTTCAAAACCTCATAAAATAAATAAAATTAAATATTTTCTTCAATTAAAATAAATAAAATTTAATTTGCTATTTACTTTCATTTACAAATTCTTAATCTCTTAAATACTTAAATTTATAGTTATAGTTAATTATAGTCAGTTATCTTTGCTAATTTATATGTTAAAATTCTCCAAATGTTTCACAAGCTTAAATGAAATAAAAAATGTTAACAAATTCAGTTTATGTTTCTGAGGAATTAACAAACTAGAAGGTACTTATGAGTTACTACATATAAAACTTGTATGTACTCATATGCAATATAATAATGAATGAAAGAATCCTAAAACTGACGTAATCTTTCTTGACATGAGTAAATAGTATCAAGTAATCCGTATACATACTCATAGATTACATGATAATGCAATTTGTATTACGTGCACGCATAAATACCAATGTTATTAGCAAGAATAAATTCAGTAAAAGAAACAACTCATATAATAATAATAATGAATTAAAAAGAAGAAAGAAAAAAGAACAGATGAAGGTTTATGACATTCGTACCTGAAATAATTTGATTAGCGGAAACTCCTTCATCTGGTTGTAGTCTAACTTCCATTTCTTTAAGACGCGTGCTGAGATCTCGTGTATGCAAGAAGAGGAACAATGTTGTTGAGATTGCTACCAATGCAATTAATTCACTCGTCCTGAAATAAAACACAGAGAGAAAAATGTAATTTGAGATTGACTCACATAATTAGATGGTAATATAATAAATAATCTTGAAAGAAGAATTTATGTACTATAAAAGAAGAAAAAGAAGATTTAGAGGATAAGAAGTTGAGGAATATAATTAAAAGAATTTTTAGTGACTGATTAAGTTTTATGTTTCTTAGATTACCGAATTTAACTATATAGTATTATAGTTTAACAGTTCATGGTTACGGTGACCATATTTTGATTTAGAAAACAAAAAATTGAAAATTCAGGATTCTCATCTTAAATTAAGGATGAACGAAGATTTTAAGGATAAAGAAGTTGAGGAATATAATTAAAAGTATTTTTAGTGACTGATTAAGTTTTATGTTTCTTAGATTACCGAATTTAACTATATAGTATTATAGTTTAACAGTCCATGGTTACGGTGACCATATTTTGATTTAGAAAACAAAAAATTGAAAATTCAGGATTCTCATCTTAAATTAAGGATTGACTAAGATTT
>JASKGN010022163.1:0-20200 GCA_030556245.1 Falagria sp. GC000072 | reverse complement strand
GATATTGTTAAACCGATTATACGTAAAGATCGATAGGAGATAGCAGAATCAGAATCAATTAAAACCCGAAAACAGCAAATTTGAGGGTTAGGGCCGATTGGCCGGAAGCCATCGATATTTAGAAACGGTTTCCCATTAATGTCGAGATTGGTCGAGATGTTGCCACAACAATGTATGCAAATGTGTGCAAATGTATGCATACATCAGTATTGATCAGTATACATGTGTATTGATATGGTGGTACCCAGTAGTCATGCCAGTGGTACCTATATTCAAATTCTATCTATACTCATTGATTCCCTTTGACTTTATAAGATCTAATTGATCTAATCTGTATTTTGTTGCTAGTTGGAACTTGGAGCACTCGCGTCTTTTATGATCATATAGTATAGTTCCATGTTTATGATCATCGATACATATGCAACCTATTTAACATCAAATTTTCAAATGTTTTCTATAATTAGTTAAAATGTGTTCAAGCTCAGTTCAACGTTTTACAATACGAAAATTGGAAGAAGACATATCTAACGTGATGTTAGTAGCATTAGTAATTGGCAAACAAGAACCATTTAATTTGAGAGTTGAGGATGATGCAGCATCTCGAGCAGTTTGGAACTTAACAGTACGAGATACAGCCAGAGACTATATTAATTGTGCATATTGGGGTACTGTTGAAAATGTTACAACTTTAAATGCTGTTGTACAAATTGGCTGTCTAAGTAAGCTAAATTCAAAATATTTTGTTACATTAATACTATCACATTTAACTTGTAGTTGAAATTATCAACCCACGAGTGATTCTTAGAGTTGCTACTGATAAAGGGGAAGAATATCGCCCTGTTGTCACCAGTCCTTTTTACTTAATTGTTTCTGAAAACTATGGAAGTATAAATAAAGTGCGAGAGTATAATTTAAGCAGTTTAACAAGCCTTATACATCTTCCCACAAAACCATTGTACAACCATACAACACTTGATTTTGTGTTCTCAAACATTAGTTCATCGAGTGGTAAATAGTTTTAAATTATTACATGTTATTTACTTACTTAATATTTTATAGAATTGGTTCTTGATTTGTTAGTGGCTGTGCGTCATGTAGCAGAAATGCGTGTTGTTCAAACTCGAAATGGGTTGAAACAAGTCTGCAATGTGATTGTTTTTGATAAAACAAATCAAGGAATGTCATTAACTTTTTGGAACTCGGAGTATATTGCAAGGGCTAGTTTATGGCAGCCAAGGAATACAATCCTTTTCATAACAGATTGTAAAATAAAATATGATAATTTTAGTAAGACACCTAAAGGATGTCCCTCATCAAAAAGTATTATAACTGAAGATCCTGAAGGAAATGAAGCTTTTTCTTTAAGGGAGTATGCACTTACTGCACCCTTACCAAGTATAACATCAATTGATTATTTTAATGATAGGATCCCAGATAGTATGCAAATAAATTATTTCTTAAAATTACATTACACTTCATCATATTTTAGTTTCATCGATAAATACTGTTATGACAATTGAACAAATTGCACTTAAGATTAACCAAATCTCTGAACAAAAGTCAGCAAGAGTTGAAGATCAGCAGTTTGCTACTATTCTTTATGCTACTATAACTGAATTTGATATAGATGGACAAAGAAGAATCTTCATAATTCGATGGTAATATTAAGAATAGTGTATGTCGTATGTGTGTATCTATTTAATATATTATTTTAGTTATTCATGCAAAAGTCCTTGCTTGGAAAATGAGCGTTGTAAAAATCCTACTTGTTTGACTAATACTACAGAGCTACTCATGGAAAATGAAAAAGTGTTTGATATTCTTCTTCAGGTTTCAGACAAAACTGGTACTTTAATGAAATGTCGATTTGGTGGAAAGCAAGTTGAAAATGTTATTGGATACAATGTAAGCATAATAAATATTATAATTATTACATAATTAAAATTCACATTCATTCAATTAAAATAATTCAATTTACAAATGCTTTTTACAGCCAAAAAGTTTCTCAGAGTTATCTGATGATGAAAAGGCAAATATTAAATGGAAATTCCTAATGGAAATTTGTGAAATCAAATTAAATATTTGTTTAAATCGCAAACGTCCTTTTCTTCGGGTTTTAACCCTTGCAAAAGCAAATCCTAATTCTTACTAATTGTATACAAACTTTTCTTTACATAGACCTAGAAGATATTATTCCTTATATACATAAGAATTTTGATTAATTTACATTGTTTTATCGATTGTGGAATTTAAGTTACATATTTACATTAGAGGTTGAATTCCATATGAATCCGAAGTCAATTGTTAATTTAAAAATAAGTGAAATATTTATTGTATATTACCCTGTGTATGTAAAATAAATATAAATACAACTAATGGAAATAAAATTAATTCTTGTGGAATATATTACTGGTTTGTATTAAACATTTACATCCACAACCTGAAGGACACTTACTGTAAGTTTCAAACCATTGTTGCAGGTGTTGCGTATGTCCCCCATGTCCACACATTACACAACAATTAGCACTTCCACGGACAGACACATGGCATATAACACAATTCAAAGCAACATGATTGCAATTGCCACAAGCTGCAAATTTTGCAGGCTGCTGGCAATGCTGACAGTCAGCAAGGAAAACGACTCCTTTTGGTAACGTCGACATTGTGGACAGAAACTTTAAAACTTCGGCGCGATTATACAGCAATCCCCAGCGATGTAGAGTTTCTGCATAAGCAAGTTTGTAATATTCATAAGTGGAATTAGTATTGGAGCGTCGACGAGTATCCTGATACTCCTCAATTCGGAGATTATCCAAAGAATTTGAACGCGTGCAAAGACGAACAGGAAAGACCCATCCTTCAGCAACTATGTCTGCTGAGGGAATGGTATGATATGGTGAGCTGCCACCCTAAAATATTTCAATTAATTTAAATTACAGAAAGCATAGTTTATAGGTAAAAGGATGATATTGTGATTATGAGATAAGTTACCTTACTCCACCATTTTCCAGGAATTAAGTGCTTCGATAAACAGAGAAAAGAAATGAATTGATGAGAAATTATTAACAAAGCAAGAGTATAAAGAGAACAAATTTGGAGTAGTTAAATCTGATAGAAATAGTTAAAATTTCTCACCATGTTGGGTGACAATAAATTCTTCAATGACTGCTTCCTTTGTTGTTCATTATCTTTGCCAAAGATACAAGATAACATAGCAGCCATCTGAATATCATGTTGGGAAGCATAATGCTCAATTCTAAAATATAAATATATAAAATCAAGCCATGTAAACTTGATGTGAATAATTTTATTTTTAACTTACAGAGATTGCATTAATTGTGTCCCAAGTGCACTAGCAGGCATGTTTTCCTCGTTTTGTTGTGGACTTGCTGCTAATTCAGCTAAAGTCCAAGCTTGTACTAAATCTCTTCTTCCAATTCGAGCAGCAACATTAGCATTATATTTGCAAATGGTTGTAATATCCCCATCCATAATATATTGTCTTGCTAATTGTCGATTCAAAAGAAATAAGGGAGAAGTTTCATACACAACTACCATAGTCTTGAATCCTCTACTATTAGGTACCTTGGTACGGGTACGTTGCTTTTGATAATAAAACAATGAGACAGACAATTGATCATTCGGTCTCTTATTGGTGAGAATGTTACTTAATGCTGATAATGCTCTAGGGGTAGTTGTTTCAACTTTTGGAGATAATCTTCTAGTTTGCGACCTTCCAAAACAAACTAAGGTGCTGACAGAGCAAAATTTCGCTCCGGATGTCCTTGGAAATGGTATATATGCATCATTATATGAGCCAAAAATATTTGGTGATTCTATATAAGTAGTGTTTGAATAAATTTTGTTATTATCTTGAGGTAATTGCTCCAGAAAAGTAACCAATTGCCTGAGACAAGGCTCCAAACAAGTGCGATTTTTAAGAACCCTTTGTTGTGCAATTACAGTTAATGTTTGAATTAGCTCTGCTGATGCTTTATCGTCAATACTAGAGTTTTTAATAATTTGGAAATTTGGTGGCACGTTGTTAGGATATGTACTAGGAAAGCTAACTTGTAAATTGACTAAATAGTTCTGCGTCTTTGCACGTACTGTACACGTTCGCTTAATTACATCCATCTTAATCAGATCCAAGTTTGGAATTTGGACATTCATGAGTGAGAATTCCTGCTGTAAAGCATGGAGTTTTGTGTGTACAGAAAATTTGGTAGTTGCTTCTATGCCTTCCACAATGTCTTCAGAGACAACATCCTTAATAATATCTGGTTCATGTCCACAAAGTTTCTGTAGATAAGGTTCTATTCGCCAAATTAATAACGATTGATCCTTTGACCAAGTAACAAGTTGATAATCTGAATCCCCATCGAATTTCTTTCTCCATTCAAACTCTAAAACAACATCTCTATGACCTACAAATGTATGAACTGGTGTTGCTCGGTTTGTTGTATTCCATAGCAACAAACTGTTTTCTCCTCGACGTAATTGAGGAACGACAACTGTGATGAGACCCGTGCCAAAAGGAGTGTATCTTGCACGCCACACAGGTGCACTTGTGTTTAAAATATACTCGGGTCTTTTTGGAGACTGAATATCAAAAAACTTTACTGTATTATCCTGACTTGATGTAGTAAGTTGTGTTTCTACATTTGGATTCCAATCTAAACCATAAATCTTTGCTAAATGTGCAGATATATATAGAACTGGAGCTGTACCCTTCCGATTATCCCAAAGTTTAATATCACCATCATGAGCTGTAGCAATTAAATGTGGATTTTTGTAATTCCATCGTACTTGTGATGCTTCTGCAATAGCTGAAAGACTAATAGTGGGTCTTCTAGAATCCCTTAAATCCCAAATATGAATGAATGTATCAACTGAACATGATGCCAAAAGATTAGGGTCAGTACGGTGCCAATTTAAATCAGAGATCACTCGGGTATGGGCTTTAAGAGAATGTGTTTGCGTTAATTCACCTTCATGCCAAGTTAATACTTCTAGTCTTTGGTTACACTGAAAATACCATTTCTTTTAGTTTTCGATATGTATATATACAAACTTAAATATACTTACAGATATTACACACAATTCGCTATTGTGATCAGTAAGATTCCACTCAGCAGAACCAACATCATATTTACTTTGTCTTGGAAATTTCTTTAAATTATCTGAATCGGTATCATTGAGATTCCTTATAGCAATATATCGCCTTCTATTATAAAGTATTTATATTAACAATTAATGATATATCATTAGTATGAAACATTTAATACCCAGCTAATAAAACATAAGAACCAGTATTATTAAGAGCCATTGCATTGGCTTGTATATCTCGGTGTTCCATTGCAATGTAGAAGTCAGAGTTCCAACGCTGTGCCATATTGTCCAGTCTCATTTGAAAGTAATTTGAGAACTGTATTAAATATATAAATGCAAAACTGTTTGAATTAATTTTTAATTAGAATACAATTATGCAATATTAAAATAGTATATTGTGAGAGTTGAAAGTAACAAAGATTTATTGAACATAACCTAAATTTGCGACAAATCTTGCGAATATTATTAAAATTATAATAAATCCAAATAACTCTATTTAGAAATATATATAGTCATAATATAGTGTTTTTTTTTTAATGAATATTTAAAATGTGTATTATTATATTGACACAATTGGATCAACAATTGGTAAGAAATAATACAGTAATATATACTTAAATATAAATCTCTTATTTGATAAAAATCATTATAAATACATAATTTTACATAAAACATCAGTTCAATTTTCTTTTATAGTATAAATATAATCCCAAAACCTGTATATAAAAGCTATGAAACGTAACATAACTCTGCAATTGCAGTATAAATAAATGAAGGGCTCGTTAATTAAATATCAATCAATAAATTCCTTCGGCCTAGTCTTAGCATACACATATGCCACAATTAGCAGAAAAACAGCAATAATTGAAGGCAAAACAATGGACCACAACTGATTTCTCGACTCGGCCATTTCCTTCTTCCGCTGACGCTTTTCTTTAGCTGTTTCCTTTGTTTTACCACCTTTAAGCTGCCTCATCTGTAAACATAAAGAAGTATTTAATGTAATACTATCAAAGATATTAACTTACTTTTTGCTACAATTATCGCAAAAATATTTTAAAAACAAATAAATAAGCCCTTATTAATTAATAAAAGCCGGTTTTGCTGACGTGACTAACATAGGTTACTTACTCAAGAGTTGTCCTCGTCCAGCCTTGTTTTTATAAGTACAAACAGATCCAATTATCTATTTCTTATTGCTTACTTATTATATCAAAATATATTTATAATTGATTATTAGTAAATATCTTTCGTTTGGTATTAAAGCTATTTAATAGATAATCTCTTTGGTAACTTAATACATATGTTTATTTTATTTATTATTTCTAGATTTGTTACAACAAAAATACAATTGAAATTTATTAGTCATGTTTGGTTGTGCATCTATTAATTCTGATTAAATCGAAAATTCAGTCAATAGTAGAAATGATAAATTCGTCTTAAATGTTAATTTTGGAACACAAATTAATACTTGAAATAAACCTTAGCTTATATAAATCACAAATAAAGTAAATTTAATTTTAATGCCATTCATTTTTCAAATAACATAGCTTAAAATGAATACTAATTATAACATCTCTTGGATTCTTTCTCACTTATGGAATTGTTATTACATACTTAACAATTGTTTCTATACCCCTTAATATAATAAGGACACAGATTCGAGATATGGACGCAATTTAGTCTTTTCGTTGCAAAAATGTTAAGTCATGGTAAGCTAGTGCAAGCACAAGTTAGTGTAATTTAATTTACCCTTTAGCTATTATTTCATTAGCATATTATCACTTGTCGTAAAAAACTAATTAAAACACGACAAATTCTTCATTGGTATGTAATCTTCTTCTCGTTTCGTTTCCGTAAACCTAGAAAGAACCAAACCGTGTGTTAATTTCATACCAACAACCACAATATAAGTAAATTATGTTAATTATTCACAGGCTAAACAAGCTGTAATTAAAGTAATATCAGTTTCTTGGAACATACACAGCTAGAGTTTAATATTAATTGGATGCCATTTGTTGTTTCTTTTTATATATAAAATCCGTAACAGATTATGAAATGTGGCTTAGTAGATAGAATATGATAAATTATAAATATTAAGATAACAATAAGAAATAAAACAACTTCACGGGTAATATAAGACACATTTATTTGTTCATATTTGCATATTTTACATAATTGTGTGTACTTGTAGTAAATGGGGTATTCATATTATATAAGGGAAGTTATTTTTTATATATGAGCATTAAATAACGAGATGTTATTTAATATTGAAAGCCTTAAATCACAGCCTATATAGGGCGTAACAAATTTTCCCGTCAGAACTACAGTCAAATGCACTCTTGTAATTGTTAATTTCACTTTGCAATTATTAAGGCTGTGTTTACATGGGCTTAGCATATATAAAATAACTTTGTCTTACTTTCTATATAACAGAGGTTTTGAATTTAGGATTAAAAAAATGGAATTAATTGAGACTTAATCACTATATTAATAATAATCTAACAATCGGATAAAAATACTAAAAGTTACCAAAGTTAAAATTTATAATTCGTTCTGTACACACTGATTTCCAAATTTAGTGAGTGCACTTGTGACTATTCATCGAGCATTCCACGCGAAATTTAAATTGACTTAAAAGTAAACGTGACACACAAGTCATCAATCACTCACATTTAAAAAAGTTTTCAACGCCCTGTAAACAATATCAATTTATCCCTCGCCTTTTTGAATTCATTTAAAAATAACATACAGATTTCTTGTATAATTATTATCTGAATAAAACCAACAGTTTATCATTCTTAACTATAAAAAAATAATCGAGCAATAACATGTTATTCAATCACAATTCTACTTTAATTTTTCCTTTTGAATTACTTTACTATGATAGAAAAAACGATTTATAATTCTGTTTCATGTCCTAATATAATGATAAGTTGACTTACTGTAACAATTTCATTTGCTAAATTATTGTATTAAACAAACTAAAGCAAACAGTGCCTGTCGAGACACATTACCGCAAAAAATCTTTAGTTATGAATCTAAATAAAATTTAACTTTGGGGCTAAATAACATCTGAAATTATATTTTATGCAATTCAGAAAAAGTATGAGCACGAAACAGAACCGACAACGCGTTATTTCATTGAATTAATAAAAAAAAATTAACTTTTTTCCTTCTGGCTTTCATTTAATATTGGATTCTCTTCCTATCAGTACCAAATCTCTCTAGCCGTGTAGTGCATTTGGAACTCACATTGAAAGATATCCACGAGCCTGAGAGCGCTTTCTGCCAATCAAATAAGCACCAAGCACGATGATGATCAATGCAGCTAATGCGCAACCAGCTGCAATGGGTATAATATCTGGAGTACCAGATGGTTCGCAATCCACATCTATAATAAACAAATAGTATTAAAATCAATAAACAATAAAATCTAAAGAAATTCTTACAATCAGCAAATCCAGTAGTGTTTTGTGCACCAAATGATTGCAATTGTAAATGTCCAATATGCAAATAGGCCATGGTCTCATTACTGTTGTCAAGTGTCAAGTTGAAGGTTTGAGTCTTGGTACATTTGTAGGACATCTTTTGGGTTGTATTAAACAGAGGTTTATTATAAACCAGGTTTAATTGAGTATCTAGAATGAATTAAGTAATAAAATAAAACAATGCAAATTGCCACAAGGTAAATATAAACTCACTGTTTTCCTTAACTATATCAGGGAAATCTGTAGAATTCTTATCAATAGTTAGACTGACTTTATCAACGATATACCACGTCTTATTCTCGATTGTTTTGAAGTCGAAACGAATGCTGTTGTTAAGCCATTTGAGAGTTAGCGATTCAGCTAATTTAGCACAGTTTCCTTCTGCAGTGGCATTTTGGTGCAAATTCACATACGCATGCCATGTCTTATTATGCATGGTATTGTAAGGAACTTCAATCTGAATGCCCATATGTGCAATAATACAAGAGCCAGTTTCTGGAGTGGTATAATTCACACGCCAGTCACCTGTAGCTGGATCAATCTTCTTAGGAGGTTTTGGTGCAGGTGTTGGAGGAGCTGGGGTTGTTGGTTTGGTTGTGGTTGGTGGTGTAGGGACGGGGGTTGTTGGTTTTGTTGTGGGTGGTGGTGTAGGGACTGGGGTTGTTGGTTTTGTTGTGGGTGGTGGTGTAGGGGCTGGAGTTGTTGGTTTGGTTGTGGGTGGTGGTGTTGGCGGTGATGGAGGAGTTGTAGGTTTTGTCGTAACATTACTGGCAGGTGTCGTAGATGTTGATGGTATAATTGTAATTGGCGGTTGCCCGTCTTGGCCTAGAATCAGATATAAATTTTAATGGAAATATTTAAAGTAAAAATATATTTACTTCAAATATTTGTTTGTTATCAATTAATCATAAAACCAAAAGGAAATAGGTATTGATTTTCCAATGTTTTGTGCGTTTATTTCAATTAAAGTTAAATAAAAGTTGTGGTTATTTGCTTATCAAATCATGTGGCTGTAGACTTTGGGGGCGATAGAAAACTTGAAGCGTTTTCGATAAGAAGGCAGCTGCGTCATCAAATGTTGATAACTAATAACATTTTAGATTGAATTGAAATATTTGAGTTCCTAGAAGTTCAATGCTATGCACAGACTATGCAGTATTTAAAATATACATGTAGTATTTTAATATTACATACAGAATCCCTATAAAGAAAATATAATAGATGTCTATAAAAATTTTTCATTAGTCATCACTTATTATATATAATCACGATTTAAATATATATTGGCAACAATGCTATTGAAATAAACATCCTTGAAGAACAAAAAAATTCCAGAGGATTACTCTCATGTAAAATCAGGGTATTCACGCGGACCAAGAGAAACGAATAACTTGCCAATAAATTACTTGACTTTTTCCAGTTCAGACCTGAATGATATATCTACATACATTATATTTGTATAATTATCAATCAGAAATCAACACGTAATAGTTGTCTCCGGGCCATTTACATTTACTGCGTTTAACATGCATAGACGACATTTTATCTATTGTGCAACAGCAAGTTGCAAGAAGAAGCAATACAATTTTTGTTATAGCAATCACGTGAACTCTGTATGATTGGTAAATTCATCGAAACACGGATTTATGCGTTTGCTGTCAGTACAGTTAACAATGAATTCCAAATCAAACAAATAGATAAATCAGATGTAATGGAAGTCAAGTAAACTTACCGCATGCAAATGCCAACAAGGTGGCACACACAAAAATCTGAATTAATGGCCTCATTCTCTGATTTTTCTCGATCTAGACCAGCTAGAAATTGTACACTTAAACGATTTCAAATGACGAGAAAAAGGCTTCACTTTTAGAACAGCTTACTGGTGCACTGACAAGTACTATGAATCAATTATCCAGCAACAATGAGCAAAATGGATGGTTGACTGGCGCTGTTGACCACTATCATATCTCGTATGTGCTGCCCTCTTTTCTTAAAACTTTATGTATTTGATTTTTCCTGATTTTCGTACACCACAAATGCTACAAATCAGTTTAAACTCGTATTAAATTGTGATTACAAAAAAATATTTATCATAACTTTAGGAAGTTTATGATTAAAATAAAATCCAAGTATTTGGGAGATTGAAAGTTCGTGTTCGGTGTTCAAGGATTAAATCAGATCAAATATAGTACAAATGAGCATGAACTTTAAACACATTTTTATCTTAACTAGTATGGTTTATTTTTATCTTAGTCATTACTGGTCATTACTACATGACAAATTATTTCTCATTGTTAGATATTTTTATGTAAATAGTTTCTCGTTAATGAATCATTTTTATATATTTTTTATATTATGTCAACTGATGTCAACCATGTCAACACAAAGTTAGCCTTCCAGCATGCAAAATTCTCTAACACTATAGGCAACTTTTGTCACCATTGTTATGGTATTCAACACCCCTAACAACGACTGATCAACGTAATCTCAATCAAATTATTGTCTTCAACAATTAAATTAAAACGCATTGATAATAAAGCAAATAATCTGTCAGGCAGAGGTTAGTTCCACTGTTATGACAAATGAAAGATGCGAGAACGCCAGTACAGAGAGTACCCGATAAAATGTAAAGTATATACGAAATAAGGCTCAGTAGCAAACTAAATTCTCAGTGCAGTGAACGAATAAGTAGTTGCCGTAATTTGCGATCGCATGGAACTGAGAATAATCTCTCAGTGATAAGCGATGAGCATAGCTTTATCAAGATTCGAGTGCTTTCAATCGCTCAGCCATCCGCAATTGTGAGCATCCATACAGAAGATCTCTTGTGTGCATAATGCCTTGGCATACTACTCCTCCAATAAACTGGGACGAAGACGACGTGGTCGCGTGGCTACACTCTGAAGGTCTCTCGCTCGACGCTCTTAACATCCTTAAGAGCGAGCTCATCGATGGTAAATCACTATTGGCATTGAACGAAATAGATTTCCAATTGGAGCCGCTGACGAAGCTCAATTTGCGCAGCAGGAAGTCATTGTACATAGCCGTGAAGGCATTGCAAAGGGATAATCAGTCTGCTTTAGTACAACTGGGTCTTGTCGATGGGAAGTGCTTCCATGCAGTGCACCATGTCTTACATACAGACAGTGAATATTGCGAGTCGGAGCGCGTGTCTCCGCCTGTTTCTGAAGACGGCCGTGCTCCTAGACTTCCACCGGAGGTTTTCAAAGCTTTCTTGAGCTTTTGTTATGTGGTGTTTGTCACATGGGTCACGGCGTTTGTGATGGTCATTGTGCATGATCGCGTGCCGGACATGAAAAAATATCCTCCACTTCCGGACATTTTCTTAGACAATGTTCCTCACATTCCTTGGGCATTCGATATGTGTGAAGTCACAGGGACTTTCTTGTTTACTATTTGGTTGATTGTACTCTTATTTCATAAACATAGGTAAGAGTTATAGTTTAACAAGTTTATTCTTTTCATTTGTTCAAGGGTTTCGAAAGCAATTGTTTTAGAGAGAAGAGATTTTTGCATCTTTGTTCAGTATGGATGAGTAAGATTTCATTATTGTGTTTATGAACTTTAAGTTTGTTAAAAGTATGAAATCAATTTTGAGAGGGTAATGTAATGAGTGATTATCAGCTTCAAAGTAACAATATTTCATACTTCAAAAGTATAAATCAGATTTAAAATTTCTATATTATAATTCCATTGTGAGGTTTCGTATAATTTTTTGATTGTTGATAAGATTATAAAATTTGGCTTTCAGTTGTATTTATTAAGTTAATTAAATCTAAATATGTTTAACCTAGTGGATTATTAAATTGAAGACAACAGACAAATAACAAGGTTTGCAAAGCATTCTCAGTTTTGTCACTATACATAGAGCAATAAAGTAAAAATAAACAAATCTATTACAAGCTGTACTAAATCCAGCTGAGGGGAACAAACACCACGCGCAATTTTATTGCAGTAATATTATTAGTAAATGTAGTTGTATCTAATTAATAATAACAAACAAGCTATAAATGTATAAATCAATAACACTTGAAACCTTCATGCAAATGTTTTATCGCGGGTACAAATGTTTTCATTTACGTAGTATTATCGTTTTGAAATTATTAGTAAATAACAAAACAAAATCCGCACGTTTTTACTTAATGAGAAAAATTTATTGCTTCATAACATAATCAACAAGAATAAAGAGATATGTCATCAGAAACAATTTTGCAAATTGTTTATTCAGGTTTATTATAATTCTTGACGTTTGTGTTTTATAATTAAACTAGTGATAATAAGATTCTATCATTATTTTTGTTTATAGGTTCATCTTAATGCGGCGCTTCTTTGCTCTATCAGGCACCGTATTCCTGTTACGTTGTGTGACGATGCTGATTACGTCTTTGAGTGTACCTGGAGCTCATCTGCAATGTGAGCCCCGCAACTACACAATACAAGGCACGAAATTTGAACATTTACGTTTTAAAATATCCCAAGCTTATTTCATTTGGCGTGGCGCAGGCATGTCCATCCAAGGAGTACGAACCTGCGGAGACTACATGTTCAGTGGACACACGGTGGCCCTCACCATGCTCAATTTCTTCATCACCGAATGTAAGCCATTCACTAAAATACTAGATGCCGTTTCGTAGCAAGCAATTTTAACGAGATTATTTTAGATACTCCACGCCATTTGTACTTCCTTCATACGCTCACATGGATCATGAACATGTTTGGCATCTTCTTCATCCTCGCAGCGCACGAGCATTACTCCATCGACGTCTTCGTCGCCTTCTATATTAGTAGTCGTTTATTTCTTTATTATCATACGTTATCTAATAATCAAGCTTTAATGCAAAGGGATTCCACTCGAACGCGCATTTGGTTTCCCTTATTCTCATATTTCGAGTCTGAAGTAGACGGCATCGTTCCCAACGAGTTCGAAACTCCTCGAGAAATTACCATGAACATTTTCCATTTCTGTCGAAGAAAACTAAACATATATAAAGTATTTGAAGTTGTACGAAGACGTGGAGAAGAAGTTTCTAGTACAGCTACGCCATCCTGTTCTGCTTTAGCTACAGGATGTGCCACTGCTGTGAATAGCGAAGCCAAAAAGACAAAATAACATTGCACGTTAATTTGTTGCTTGTTCTTAGATGTTTAGCAGACGAAAACAGGGAGGGTAATTTATTATTACTGCTAAGTATAAGCAAAATAATGCTTCTACCTAAAAATAAGCAATCAAAGTGAGATTGAAGGAAAAAGTCCCAATGATACGTTGTTATTTAAACTATTTTAAAGAGTCTATATATACATATATATAAATATTTTCTATAATACAATTGTTAAATATAAATAAGAGAAGTTATTAACTTATTGTAGGTATAAATAGAGCAAGCAATTCGTCGAACGACTGCTGGATGGTTAAAGATATTGTTATTGATGGAAGATAAAACTGCCAAAGCATAGATAGGAATGATAATTTAGTGAAATTTAAAATTGGAAAAGTCATGTTTTAATCGTGTCCAAGCACAAGTATGGCTTTGTGTTTTCTTATTTCACACTAATCAAATATTAAATTTTCTATTAATTATATCAAAAAAGTCGTGAAGCAACACTTTTATTCTTATGATATTAACATAATAAGTATCATAAATTATTTATATAACATGTACAATCGAACTTTGTTGTCTTCCTATAATTTAAATTGTAATATATCTAGAAGAAATTTGAATTTATATCATTTCCTAGTTCCTTTAGGAAGGAAAATTATTTTGAAACATCGAGTGTTTACTATCACTTGTGGTTTTAGATAGAGCAACTCAACCAAATCAATCTAATATTAATGGTGTGATAAATAATATATTAGGAGTTCAATTAAATTAATAATAGTTGAGAAATTCTCAAAACAAATGACTTCTGTTCCATTTCCAATTGATAATCACTAATATTATAATTAAACTTAGAACAATTGTTATTTGTTAATGTTTACATTGTTATATTTGCTAAACAAAATCATTTTGGAATTATAGGGAGTTATTACATTGTTCTTTCCAAATAATTTACATAAACTTGATTTAAATGGAAGAAGCATGCTGTATGTTTATAATGTATCGTTATATGATTCAGATTCATTTTTTAATTATTTATATACTATTGTATACACAATAATTAAATGCGAATATTTTTACAATGCGAATGAAGAAATGCAAACGCTATTTATTCGGTTAGAAAATAAAGATTTCTACAATTTTTACATACCTAATGTGTTTGCAATTAATTTGGTAAATATGTATAATAAAAAAATCCATCCAAGTATTGAATAACCACATTGAAAGAGAGTAGGATATAAATTAATAATAATATATTTTCTAATTTCATATAAATTAATTATTACATACATTAATTAAATCTTAAGTAAATGAGCACAACTTGAACAACATGCAAACCAAAAATGTACAGAAACTGCATTAAATATTTCTATTGGGTACGAAATGAAAAAGCCAAAAGGCCATAAGTTATATTCCTTGTCAACAATAAAAACAGGAACATCTCTATAGTAAATCATGATGAACAAAATAATTATTGAGAAAATTATGGCCAAACTGTTGTTAAACATAATTGTATAAACAAATCCATGAGCACGCTTTGCTCTGCTCTCTTTTATCTGTTCATCAAGTCTGTTTATTTTACGCTGCAATTTAGCATGTTTAACAAAATCTTTCGTCAGACTTAATTGAGATTGTTCATTTAGTAGATTCTTCCTTTCTTCAAACAATTGTTTTTCAAATCGGGGAGTGCGATGTATACATCTTGACATCTAAAATGATCAATTCAATAAGAATTGCAATTATTTATATGAATACATACAAATTTGGTTATAACTGCTGCATGTGCATTGAGAAAAGACAATATTGTTGTTGTCAGAAATAGATACATAATTAATTTATTCTACTCTCTTCATCACAATGATAATAACAAAAATAATTTTTACTAAATTTTACCAATTTCTTGGTTATGAGATGAAATAAGAGTTGCCTATAATATAACCACAAATTAATGAAATCAAAAAATTTAAATTATTGTAATGTTGTATACAAAAATTGTACATAGTATATATAGTAATATTATTTAAGAACATTTTAAATTCCTGCAGGATTTATATAAGTTAGTATGTTAAAAACGAAGATTGTGGAATACGGCGGGAAATGGTTGTCTTTTGACTGCTCCTGACTTTTCTTAGCGGCATCCATATGAACTAAGTCCTGCTTTTGCAGCCCACGTGAGCATTGCAGCCAATCGTGCGCTCTGCTTTGTACGCGCGCCGCGCCAAAGCCATATTCTGCTCATATGCAACTTGAAGAAACACCGAGTTCGAGGAGTCGGATACGTGTCCGAAAAGCATCGACTCCAACAATTCACACGTTGTCGGTGAGTTCAACTACGAAAGTTCTGTTTGTGTAAATCTCGTGGATGATGTGCGCGCGCTAAATTTCAATTTGTACGGCGCCGCTTCGCCATTTTTGTCGCCTGCATACAGTTGGATCAGCGGGAGCCGTAGTGTTTCCTTCAATCAATCGCGATGGCGCAGCAAAATAACGCGACAAATTTATATATCCAGGATGCAAATGGTGAGTGTTATTTTAAAATTTTATATAGATTATGAAGATTTCTCTGGCGAAGACACATAGATCCGAACTGCTAGGAAGCAATGGAAAGTTGCTTCAAGTGGGTGTAAAGCCAACTCTGTATTGCATATCAATTTCGTCAATCGTCTGCACATGAGTTCAGCAAAAACTAATTTGCATAATTATAATTTTTGTTTTCTTGGGGTTGTACCTATTTATGAATACTATAAATGAATATCTTGCAATCTGGGGAGGTAGTCAAACGGGAGACAGGAGTTTCCACCTGGGGGAGCAAAAAGATTTTTCAATTATCTTATATTTACAGTTACCGGTTTATGTATATTTATTTTCCTAGAAACAAATGAGTATCTGTTGTGTACAGAAGCATGTTTTGCTTTGTGACTTGCAGGAGAAAAGTAAATAAAGATAGATTAGAAGTAAATTACAAAATTAGTTATTATGTACTTTACAACCGGTATTGTATTTTAGGATAATTATCGCAACATACAACAATTGTCTTATAGTTTTGAATGCTTGTATTGATGACAGATTCAATAATAATATTGCTGAATAATTTCAATGGCGTCTTATCCACCTACACAAAATCCGAAAGTAATCATTCGATTGGATCGTTTCCTGCAATTCTCTTCGTTCCAGCTCAAAGTTTATTTGAATGAAATACTGTTGGCACCCTAAATGCCAAGTTGTTCAGCTTCTATGCTTAATAGTGTAAATAACCGGGAACTACCATGAAACTTAAACAAATCAATCTCAGAATAAACATTTTTGAATATTTTCTTTGTTATAGGTCGTCAAATGATAAAAGTGGTTACCGGTGACAATTCAATGCAGGAAATCATCGGCACATTAGCAAGTGGTCAGCAGATTAAGCTGCTGAAGACTGTTAATGGACAGACTGTTACACAGGTAAAAAAAAGCTTGAAAACTCTATTGATTTATTTGCTAATTTGATGATATTCATTTGTTTATTTTCAAGAGAAGCCTCTTAAATGAATAGGTGCTTCGATTCTTTCTTATACTTAATTGAATTATGTTGAACTGTGTTTACAAGAATTTTTATAAAGATGTAACTTACACAGTGGTTCTTTCAGTTTTCTAGACAGTTCTAGATAGATAACATCAATTAACAAGAAGTTACTTCAGTTATCTAATATTTGTTTTAATTTCAGACTCTGCCACAAGCACAAATACTGAAAAGCCAAAAGATAATTACAAGTAAGCATTACAGTTTCCATTGACTGAATTTCGGTTACAGAATATCAAGCACATTTCAAATTACATATATACGATTATCATTATTTTATACTTACAATTTATAATGGATTAATAATATAAATTGTAATAATATAATTGTACTTTTAGAAAACCTACCTGTTGGCACAATGGCTCATACAGTACAAAAAACGTCCGATGTACAATTGCCGAAAACATTACGCTTAACACAAATTAATAGAGTAAGTCGCATTTAATATAATAGTCAAGCGCAATAATAGTCAAGCACAATAATTCCCTTTTGTACTTACAGCCAACAGATTTAAAAATTATACAAACTACACAAAAGATCAGTTTACCTCTACAGACACCTTCAAGAGTAGTGTCTGCAAAAGCATTTCACACTTCACCTCCTATATTAGATCACAGTGGAAATCGAAAACGTATGGATGCCATGGATAATGTTGATTGTGTGCCTGAAATGTAAGCAAAAATATGATTAAAATAAAATATTCTAAACTCGCTCTCCCTTTTCTTTTATAGGAAACGAAGAAAGATTGAAAAGGCAGAAAAAGGTTTGAGGCATTTTTCAATGAAAGTATGTGAAAAAGTGAGAAAGAAAAAATTCACTACTTATAATGAAGTCGCTGATGAATTAGTCACTGAATATACCACTCAGAATCCTGAAAAAGTAACTACAATTTCATAAATAAGAACTAATTCATAACTAATATATTTATTGGCCCTTAGTACGATCAAAAGAATATCCGACGTCGTGTTTATGACGCTCTGAACGTCTTAATGGCAATGGGAATCATATCGAAACAAAAGAAGGATATAACGTGGATCGGTTTGCCGTCCAACTCTGTACAGGAGTGCATTCAGCTCGAACAGGAACGCAAGAAAAAACTACAGAGCATCGCCGAGAAACGCAAGTATTTACTTGAACTGATCACAAATTTGATATCTTTTAAGAATCTCGTCGAACGCAATCGCGAACTTGAGAGTGTGTACGGCCGTCCGCCAGCAAATTCTTGTATTGAATTGCCTTTTATTGTTGTGAAAACAAACAAGAATACTGTTATTGATTGTAGTATTTCGCAAGACAAGTAAGTTGTGTACACTATTTTTAAAACTTAAATTAATGATTTCATTTTAGAATGGAATATTTGTTCCATTTCAATGATAAATTTGAAATTCATGATGATTCCGAAGTGCTCAAACAAATGGGAATGTTAATGGGTACGTACACAATTATCCATTGGAAATGCGTAAATTTAATGGAATATTTACTTTTCAAGGTTTGGATGATGGAACATGTGATTCAAAAGCATTGGAAAAACTCAAAAGTTTGGTTCCCAGTACTTTACAGGAATATGTAACTCGTAAGTTGAAAAGTATATTGTTTGTAAAAATATGTAATGCATTCTATGTTCTTAGAAATAGCAAACGGTGAACTTAATAGATTAGGTGCTGGTCCAAGTATGCTCAGTGACGAATGCATAGACACATCAACTTTAGATGAAATAACTTCCCATCAGTCATCGTCACCAGCATTGGAAGATTATTCTGATGAAGATATGGATTCGGATATGTCCGATGTGGGGGACACTTAAACAAGAATACATCAAACCCATAAACAAATCCAACTAAAGGCGTTAAACATATTTTAATTACATAACACGAGGTTTTACCATCTTAAATATTAATTAAACCGGACATCTTTCGGGTGTGAAGAGACAAACGGAATTGAGCTGATTATAAGTGTATGACTTCAAAGTTGTGGCATTGAAGTTTTTGGAAGAAATACCATATTTTTTATATGAGAAGCATGAGATTCGTCTTCATAGCTAGCTAGCACGCTTTTTCTACGATAGAAATGTTTTTAGTTTTGATGTGAGGAAGAGATAAGACAATAGTTTAGGAAAGGGAGGAAAGATTTAAGGAGGATTACAAATGCGCACCGAAAAAGTACATTTTTATCGTTTTATATAATTTAGGAGCTTTTCATAATGTATATTTTGTTTATGCAGGATCCCAGAATTGAATTAGAAGTATCATTGAATTTTAATATTTCGAAAGACTGATGACGAACCTGATGTAAAATTGCTTTCAAAATTATTCGGTATGTTTAGGTATATTGTGTGTTGTACATATTTTAGCAATTTTCTTGCTCGTATCTTAACTTAATATTGTTCTGGGACACTACGCATACTTTATTATTACCAATTTATTTACGTACGTTGATTATCATTATCTACGCTTTACATTTCCCTACAGGGAAAAAAAAGATATAGAAAATTATCTTTGGAATACAAAACGTTTTCTTTTTGTAAATGTCGTACAAAATTCGAAGAATTTTTAAGTAAGGTTTTAATTGCTGGTTTCTTTACTTTTAAGTATATTTATTGACAAAGGATCAATAATTAGTTTAGTGTTGACAAAGATAAGAATAGAAATATTGTTTATATTTTCATTTATGTTAATATTTACCGCATAACAATGTTAATTTCTAGTATATTTTTGTTTGTAAGAATGATTTAGTTGTTTTGAGTGTTTCAATAATGATTTCGTACTTTTGTCGCAGTGCAAACGGTGAAATTAATCATAATATAAATGAAATCAATCAGTATATCCACACAAAATGAAATAAAATATGATTTATGTTTAACTCGTATATAGTTTCTTATGATTTTGTAAATATAACATATATTTTTTACAAAACATACA
>JASKGN010022127.1:0-15294 GCA_030556245.1 Falagria sp. GC000072 | reverse complement strand
GTAATGATAGAGATAGGTGGAATAATTCCGATTTAAAAAGTAATACAGGTACAATGACACCTTCGGGAGATTCAGGAGTTTTTAGTGAAAATGAATTGCACACTTTTAAGAAACACAAGAGAAGAAAAGCTATGCATGATGATATCGAAGATATTTTTAATGAATGTATTCTTCCTCAAGCTTTATCTCCTTTGGATGAGGATTTTGTAGATGGGATGAGTGAACAGTCCAGTAATTGTAATAATTTAGCATCGAATCATGGTAATTCTGAATTTAGTGAACCAAATTGTAGTGAAATTATTGAAGGTTCAAGTCAAGAGGAAGCTGAAGGTTTAAATCTACCAGAAAAAGAAAAAGTAATAGAAATTAGCTCAGGGAAAAAGAACAAAAAGAATAAAACTACTGATCGGTTAGCATTACTTAGAAGAAAAATTAAAAATTGTAATAAAGTTAATATATTACGAATGAATCCAAATCATGAACCAGATAACTCTGAAAATTATTGTAAAAAGAGACTAGTTCAATGTAAAAAACAAGAAAGTAAAGAATTAGGGAAAAGTATTAAGTTTAAAGTTCTTCAGACACAAGTTTCCGATGGTAGGATTAGTTTCGAAGATAATTCACAAATTCATAAGGAAACTAGTAAAGAATTAATTGATGATTCAAATATTGGCTGTGATCTTAATCTAAATATTAATTTAAATTCAATCCAAAGTGAAGAATTTGTTCAGGAATCAGAAATTGTTGAGTTATCGACACATAAACCAGAAAAATCTATTTCTTCTGATGAATCAAATGAAATTTCTCTTACATTACCAGCGATAGACGTTGAAACAGAACATGAAAATTCTCTTGTTATTGATGACATGCAACAAGCTGATTGTATAAATAATTCCGATTCTGAGTCAATTACAACACCAAAGAAACAAAAAACTGTCGATAGTTTACAATTTGCAAATGAAAAAACGCCTGATGATAAAATCGAAAGTATTAAGAAACAAAAACGTTTAACTGCAAATAATATTTTAAGTATTTTGAATGCTATTGACAATTCAAGCCCAACAAATTCTTCAAGTCCTACAAAAAGTTTATTAATTTCTCCACCATTACCTTCTGGTTTACGAAGATCTCCAAGAATTGCTGCTAGATCGCCTCCAAAACCTGAAACAAAAAGAAATTATAAAAGAAAATCACGAAATTTAGCTCATGAAGAAATCATTGATAAGGATCCTGTTGATAAAGTACCTGAAGTTACTAATGATCATTTAGAAGAAAATTTAATTGAGAAAAATACAGAAACTCTGAAAGAGAATATTCTGGGGAAATCTCAAGAAAATTCTGCTTCTTCTGTTTACAATAATAAAATCTTGGACCAATTTGAATTAGAAACTCAAAATATGGAAATTTTGAAAACTTTTGATGAAGAAACTAGGTCTGAAATAGAAGCTTGTAAACATATTTCATTCTATCAAACTAATAATTCGAATTTGAGTAATGAAAGTGGTGATGATTCAAACAACCAAAGAAAGAATCAAAATCTGCCACAAAAACAATTGAGTGAAGAACAACAACAGCAACATGAAAATCTTTTAGATAAACAAAACTCAAAAGTTATCGATACTAATGTTTTAACAACAAGAAGTGGTAAAGTTTTCAAAAGATCTGTAGTTCGACCAATTGAAAATTCTCCAAAACGAGGTATTAAAAGAAAACTTAGTCATTGTGAAGAAGAAACAATAACACCACAATTAAATGAAGAAACTATTGTAGAAAGCAATGATTCTATTAATGCAAAAGAGAATGATAAGAGAATAGAAATTGAACAGAATGAAAATATCATTCAAACTCCTGCAAAGTCAAAATTGGTTAAGTCAGTTATAAATGAAGAGTTTAATCGAATGAAGAAACTTTGTATTGCAAATAAGAAGAAAATTTTGGAATTCAAACCAATCGAGAAGATTATAGAGAGTGACAATAGTATATCAGAAGATATTTGCAGTAGTCCTTCTAGTTTGCAGTCTAATGGAAGTCCAGAAGCATCTTCACCAATTGTATTAAATATTTTAAGTGAACATAATTATTCAAAAATGAATTCTGACGTATTCAAAATTGCACCATCTACTTCAAGGATAGATAACAGTAAAGATTTTCAACATAACAAAGAAAATAGTAGTGAATGTGAGAGTGAGACTTGTTCGACATGTACAGATTCATCAGATGATTGCGAAGAAATTGTAAAACCTGCAAAATCTAAATTTATAAAAACTGACTCAGGAAATACTTCGAATAATACATATATTGGATGTGTTTATAAATTTCGTAAGTTTCATTTTTTTATTTCTTTAAAATTATCTGTAATCTTTAAAATTTACAAATTATTTTACAGCTAAAGTTAAAAAAATTCTTGATCATATAATATGGATGAGAGGAAATAAAAAAGACTGTTCACAAGAATTGAATTGTCTTAAAAGAATGCAAATTATTGTTCTAGTCAGGTACGGAAAATTATTTTAGTGTAGTTTAGTAGTAGAATTTAGTAATTTAGTAGATTAATTCTAAAATTACTTTTTCTTTTATTCTCTTTAGCTATATTCTTCATTATATAAAGTTTGATCAAAGTGAAATAGATAAACCACCAGATACTCAAGGATCCAGAGAACCACTATTAACAATCCCTCAAAAAGTAATAATCGGGATTCTTTTACGTTTAGAAAACGAAACTTCAAAAACTTACATTTCTTTATTGATCGATGAAATTGAAAAGTTCATTTTATTTAATACCGAAACCACTCGAAATTATCCTGAAGAATTACAAACTCTCACTCGTTTCTATACCGTTCTTTGTCGACTGCAACAAAAGAAAAGCAAAATTCGAATATTCATTGCTGACTTGTTGTATTTCAAAAACAACAATAAGTTTGATATAATCTATACAATTATTACTAATTGGATGAATATCGTGCCAATTTATAAACAAGAAGAAGGTAAATTCTAAATTTTTTACTTTAAATGCCATTTTAATTTTAAATAATAATAAATTCTAAATTTGTAGCTTGTGGATTAATACGAGTATTAATTTATGTTTGTCAAACACATAAAAAAATTCCTGGTATTGAAGACTGTTCAGGTGTATTAATTGGTTTACTTACTAGTTATTACAAGTATCCATCGGATCCAGAAAAAATTGACGATCTTATGATGAGTTTAATTGAATCTTACATCTGTTGGGGACATATAGAGTTGGAAGCGGCCATTTTGACGCTTGGGAACTACGCCAGTGTTCAATTCGTTTCTGATAATATTAAATTGATTGGAGAATTGTGTGTTGTTTCTCAAGAGCGAGAAATAATTGTTAATCTTTTCACTGTTATTACTCGTCTTATGGGAAGATTGCCTAAGAATTTCAAAGCTAAACTTGACGATTATATTTCGGATTTGTATTCACGTAAGTTACTTAAAAATTTGTTGTTTAAATTAGTTAAATTGTTTATTAAATTAGTTTAATTGTTTATTAAATTAGTTTAATTGTTTATTGTGTCTTGCAGGATTAGAAGAGAAACATGACAGCAAGTTTGTGACTGAAGTCAAGAATTTATTTATTATGGGGAATAGATGATGTATTTTTTTGGTTCAAGAAATTTTTTTACTTCAAGAAATTCTACATTTTTGTTTTGTTGGTGAAACTATACTTTATAGTTTTATTATTTTGTGATATAGAATATAATTTTCATTTTTGATTTCGGAAAATAATTTCTTTGAACATTGATTGTGAGTTCTTAATACATTTGATTAAACAAAAAAATAATAAGGAATTTTAAATTTTTGAAATTTTATTGAACTTTCTTTACAGATTCCTGTAATTTCTAAAGTCGTTTTTCAATTGTTTTAGTCATGGAACTATATTATATTTGTATAGTTCCATGGTTTTAGTGTAGAGGTAGATGAAAATAAAACTCGAGTTTCATGTATAACAAGTTTAATATATAAATAATAATAAATATGGTATTAATTTACATTTTTTTAAAGATACAATTGTATAATAATAAATTCAATTGTCTAAAGGTTTTTAATTCGAGTCGAGTGGTTGATCATCATTGATCTTAAAGCTTTATCTGATTAAATGTATTTTGCAAAATACAAGCGTGAATTCTTTTAAGTAAGGTTTATTTATATAAATAATAGCGCAATTTATTGCTAATCTTATCTATTTCATTATTATTATTCGTGTGAAACTATGAGATAAGTTTTTAAAACTTGTTCTTTCAATTCTAGTGACTTGTTTCAACAGGTGATTTAGTAACATTAGTCGTACAAAAGATAAAGTCCCTAGAAATATTACTAAAGTTCAAAATTTCCACCCTTAAAGAAAACTGTAAAAATTTCCACGTTTTCAATTTGTTTAAAGTGAAATATATAATTAGGAAGAATTCGAAATTTATAAATTATAAAATTATGCTCATAATTAAGAATTTTATATGCGATATTTCTTTTTATTGAATATGTTATTAATTCACATAAGTTTTGTTTATTTAATTATTTATGTATTATTTACATATGGTAATAAAAACGGTGATGCATTTTGTAATTTAGGATCCTCAATGAAAATGTTTATAATTTTGTTTTATATAAGGCCTCTTTTGGCTATTCCATGAATTTCATGTTATTTGTTCTTTTGAAATGAAGAGAATATTAATCTAGTTGCAGTCGATGAGTTTTCGGAGCTAAAGAATTTCGTAATAAACTTGATTTGATAATATATGTACAAAATTCGGGAGTGGTTAACAATTAAAATGTAAGATTGTACTAAATTTACAAACACCCAAGTTATAAACGTTCGATTTCTTTCTCATATTGTATTTCTCCAGGTTCTCTTCGAAATTAATCATAAAATTTATTGTAGAATAAAATTAACGTCGTTGAGACTTTTTCTTTGCTTACACATTTTCATTTGTTTCTTTCGTTAAGAATAACTTTAATATTTTGCAAAATACATTCAAAATCGTAGCTTTATTTTTATTAATTACTTTTTATGGACAGTCTTCAAATGCAGGCAGGACGTTTTAACAAAGAAAGCAATTTTAATAAGTTCGTCGTGTGTCTAATAAATTCTTCCTTCTTCCAATTATTTAAATAAGATTACAAGTAAAATTATTGAAGTGACATAGATTTCGAATTATGAAGTTTTATTGCATTTCTTTGTTATTACTTTCTCTTTTAATAAAAGACTAGTACGGAAATATTGCATCATTGTGTCCTTTGATTTAGTGATAAGATAAATTTGTCTGTGTAAAAATACAACACGTTCGTTTCCTTGTATTATTGGGTGATCAACATCTCTCTTTCTTGTCATATTAAATTAAGATAAACTTGTAATACACACAACGATATTCTTAATAATGTACGAATACAAAAATCGAATCGACTGGCTACGTCGTCCAAACTATTTTATACAAAGAGAAAAGAATTAATTGCATAAATCGAATATAGTTATGAACCAACGGCAATCAGTCATTTCCTATGAGTGAAAATAAAATATTTATATCTCTCACTATTACTGAGAATAAAAATACCATTTGTGTTTTGTTTTGCTCGCAATTGAACAATATATACAATGTAATGCGTAAATAGCATAAACAGTTCAACATATAAAACGATTTGTTTTTCGTTCATGCTCTCTTTTTTAATTAATTCATATTAATTGCTGCTTTGAAACTAAAATTATTTGTTGCGCTGTAAAATGGCACTCGCTTCTTTTTCACCTTTCGATATCTTAAATAGTATATCTCCCTCCTCAAATAAGTAACAACAATGTCTTTATAAAACAAAAACAGCGATGAAATTAGAACTCTGCAATGTTTGTACTTGTTTAAAATAAAAATAACCGAGAAATTAATCAACACCTAAATAATTCAACACTTAAAATAAATAGTCCATGAAGATATACAAAAACATCCAGAAACTACTTAAACATCAAACATTTCCAAACATTTTCATCTTACTTTTCTCAGTTCTTTCGACAACCAAAATCTTAAACAAACTAGGCACTTTGGTCCTTTTTATCTTTATTATGTAGTCGTGTTGATGTCGCGTTGATTCTCGTTTCCCCTTTTTATTTCATCATCTTCATCACATTTCCCATTTCATAAATTTCCAAATTTTCGCATCGATGAATTTATAATTGATTCAATTGTTTATTCCTCTCGAGTTGATTGATTCTTATTTTACGTTTGTCTATATATTACTTCTATGTACTTTAATCAACTTTTTGTCTTTTTCTCTAAATTGTTTCATTTCCTCAGAGGACATGCCTTTGTAAATACTTACATTTCGGAATGGGCAACATATTTGTCATTCATCATCACTGGCTTTCGATTCCTAGATATTTGCATGCATTTCATGTGTGTTTCTTCTTGTTTGCTTGACTCAGCAAAATATTATTTAAAATAATTAATTAATTTCATTTATTCATTCTTTCGTGGTGATTTCTACAAATCATCCAAGGTGTCGAACAGGTCTAAGGCTCCTTCTTCTGAATCCATACAAAGTGTGTAATCCGAATGATGAGGTGGTTCCAGATTAATGAATGGATCGCAGAACATAGGTCCTTGTTGATTTTCTATAATAACATAAGAGCCATTTTAAGTAAAAACGTGGAGAGCACATGTTTTTCATTTGTTTCAAGCATTTGTTGTCAAAGACATCTTACTACTTGAAAAAAATGTGTTTGTTAATAATAATCAAAGCAATGTAGAATATTTAATTAATAAGCAATTGTTAGATGTTAAGTGAGTAGCGTAATGAGCTGAATCCCATGGTGCTACGAAGAAAACCACGATAACACACACAGAACCCAACTTATAACACCACCGATTGAAAGCGACAGTAAAAATGGTAAATAGATAAAGTAAATTCTGGCAAAATCTCCTTCTCCATCTTCTCTTATCAACTTCTCTGCATCTAGTATTATTCTTCAAAACTAAAATCCCTAAAGTGCACAAGTCAAATGAATAATGTTGCGAGAGCAAAACAAATGACAATCACCAGAGTGTATGTATAGTGATATTATTATTATTTTACCACATCACGTTGATTGCGTTAATAAAGCCGAGGATTGAATGACCTCGTAGCTAGAACTCTGCCTGTGATGTGATATGTTAAACACACAGGTCACAGTCAGAACTCCCCTACGCTGCCATTAAACAGTAAGTGTTACAACAATATTAATGATTATGTTAATAAGTAAATTATTATGGCAGTGAATTATGCGAAGTAAACGAAAGCAATAAGGAAGAAAACTTACCATATTTCCAATTGAATGGAAATCCACTATCTTCTAATTTGATAGTTGGAGACTCAAATGGCATAACATCAATTGCCCGCTCACTTGGTACTTCATTGAGATCAGCGAGCACGTCGTATTTCTCCTCGAGAATTTTCTTTTGATAATTTCTAGACGTACTGGGTGCTCCAATATTTTGCATTATTGGGTCTGTCATATCTTTTGAGAATGTAATTTGTCTACATCTCTAAAAAAAAATCCCAAACAAAATTTTCACATTAAAAATTTCAAACTTTAAAATTTTCATATTAGAAATTTCAAACATTAAATGTAAAGCTTTTACTTACTTGCATTGATATAGGTTTACAATCCACCGATGGTATATCCAAACAAGGCACCGGTGGTGTTAACAAAATATTCTGCCCAATATTTGGATCAATTTGCATATCCCTGAGCAATGGATCAATGGGCGGTAAGACTTTAGGTTTTTCTGTATGATGAGGACCTAAGAACACCTCGATTTCCCCAGAAGTACTTTTCATTTGCATCTGATAACCACCATCTTCATTCTCTGAAGGAACATCCAATTTGGAATCAGGTGGTGCTTTGATAACCATAACAGTTTTGTTCTTGAATTTCTGAATACTCCGAAGATCTTGATACGTGATATACCCCGGTTTCTCTGAATTGAGCTGTTTCAATTGGTTCTCAGTGAACTCGATGAAATACTCCAGTTCTCTCTCTTTTCTGTTGAGAACATCCATTTGGTTTTTGATTTCTTCACTTCGTGGCCCAACTTTGAGTTGGACTTGGTTCTTCGATTTCTTTTCTAATACTTGAATGCCTTCTAATACATTAGTGATATCGTACAACCTCCTTTTCTGGACCTGCAGGGTTTTGGAGGCTTCGTTGAGATCAACCACACCATCACGAGACTTCTCCAACAAGCCACGAAAACGCTCTGTTAATAAACAAAGTGAGGTATCATGCCGACTGTTTTTCTTGGTCATTGAGGGTACACTTGGCATACTGGGCGGCATCTTCTTGGCGCGTTTTGGTGGTGGTGCTTTGAACTCGTTTTTAATTGGGATAGGTATAGGCATGTGGATTTGTCTTGTGTCCATGTTGAGCTTGCGTTTGACTGCTGGTGGTTGTGGATTGTACGAGGAATAAATTTGATTCTGAGGTGTTGCGCCATACTCGTGATCACGAAGATGTGGACTCGGCGTGCATTTTGTTTTGATGTGTTCCATCTCCGGCGTCGAGGTGGATGGATTCGTGGGGAAGTTGCCAGGACTCTCCATGACTGTTCTCTTTGTGGCACGTTTCATCTTTTGTACTCTTGTCTTTTTGTGTAAAAATTTAAGCTCAATTTAGTCCATGTTTGTACTGAAACAAACAATACTCAATTAGATTCAAATTAACACCTTAAATTTTAATCTTTTGCCATAATCTTATAATCCTATGAATTCTTCAATTGATGATTTAAGTGATAATAATCTTGAAAACAAATCCTTAGCATTAGAAATAAATTAAAAGTTGAAAGAGAAAATGTAAGATGGTGACTGGTATTGTCATGTACAAAAAGCTCTCTACAAAAGGCTATGCAAACGACTATTGGATTTTTCTTAAGGTCACAGCATGTGTGCTAATGTGCTAGGTAATTAGTGAACTTGTTTGGATTCTTACTGCAAAATCGCGTTTGCAGTAAGCAAAGTGTTAAGAATGTTTTTTTGTGTGTGAACTTAGGGAGGGTCAGACTAACGAAGCCGGAACGACATGAAACCGGCAATCGAATGCGAATCTTAAGGCGTTGGTGGTGACTTAACTTAATGAAGTTTCATTGCCCAAAGTATGGGGCTGCAGCAACCCCCGCGAAGTTAATAATAGCTCGTCGTTATTAAAAGTATGCAACGGCCATCATAACAAATGAACGTCGACCTAATCCACCGCAGATCGAAGAACAATGGCACCCTGAAACGAAGCTTTAATCCTTACCACAGTCTGCATCCTTAGTCCATTCGACCACCAACTAAATGATAATCATGTGTGTGATTTAAAAGGCCCGTCAGACACTTGGTTTCGGCATGTTGCAAGATCGGAAGAATAAAAATGGTCGCCCAGCCAGCGTAGTCCGGCGTAGCAGCAGATGCAGCGCAACGGTCGCGATCGAGCCGATTTGTCGGCTCTAGGATAACACGATTTTCACGAATTTTGGACGAACGCGTAGAGCACGAAAGCCTCCATACGACCGCATCAATTTTACGTCGATGCCGTCCTCCTGGTAGCCATAAAACGGGCGCAAACTGAGGCGAAATATGCGCGGCGGAATCGTGTTGAGTGTATATGTGTAAGTGGCGAGCGCGCGCGAGTAGCGTGGTGCTCACTTGGCCTGTTAGCCTCTATGGGATTACAAAACATCTGCCATACGATGCTAGGCAGTTGGCGCGCATTCATAGCGCATGCGTCGACAGCAGCACATCTGATCGGAGGTAGGATACCTGGCGAAACCCAGGACTATAACAGGGATAGGCAAACTCCCGCCTAGAAGCCTTTAAACAAAACACTATCTTTAAACACAAACTTTCAAAAACTAATTTTAAATTTCCTAAAACTTACAAGCATTTTAATCTAGTTCATAAACTCACTTGTTTATTGATATCTCCTTTAAACAATTCAAAAGTTAGTCCTTTCATTCACGTTCAGCCTTGATACGATGCAAACGCCCTCTACGTCCATGTGTGTTTTACACACTTGCGCAAAAAACCTTAAATCCCGTTTATTCGAAATGATAATTACACATCACAATTCGTAAACGAGTTCGGCACACTTGAACAAACTAAACATTTTGGTTACGACGTCAAGGAAATTAATGATAATTCCATTCAATGCGAGCTGCCCACAGGATGAGTTTTCTTCGACAGTTCCCGACTTTTGTCGATGTCGTGTACACCTCGCGGTAACGCACACGAACGCAATTCTAAGGTTGCATGGACACATCCATGCATGTTTCTATTGTGCGTGCCTTTGGTATGCACCCACACTCATGCAACTTTGCTGCGGCTGGTAGGAGCGGCGAGTTGTAAACAAATGTGCGCACGCGGTGCGCGCAAGGATGTCGTCGTGACAGTTGTGGAGCGGGGGAATTCGAGCGTGCAAGTTCTCGCTTGAATTTTCTTGTTGTGCTTTTGTTTTGTCGACCTCATATTCTAATTATTTCTATGGGTAATTAGTTGATTACTATGCGACGACTCGCAAATAATTTATGCGATGGTTTTAAAATTGGTGTAATTGGAGGTATTATATCAATGGAAAATGAAATTGTTTAAATAACGTGGTATTTTCCATGGGTTTTTTAAAATTTAATTTGTACTGGTTTTATTTAAATTTTTATGGCATAAATGTTATTGAACATTGATAGATTTGACATTTGTTCGTATTGACATTTAGAACTGTCATTTCAGTAAACAAGAAAAACAGTTGCAGTTGTCAGTAGTAACTTCTGGTAGTAAAAGTTGCAAACATATCTAACCTCAAACAAAAAACCGTTGGAAAATGCAATATATTAAAGAATTCTTAAAGTCCCCCTTGATTTGACCTGGAATAAACTGCCATTCGCATAAAGTAATGCACAATTCTTAAATATTACCTACATTTATACGCTATACTCTTATCCTTGCAACTGCAGGGCAGAAAAGAGGGTGAGGAGAGCACGAGCCGTTACCGTCATTGTGATCGATTAAAATGCAACCACCTGGAGATAGACCACGACATGCAATGTGCATCTTGAGATCCATGCTAGGACAAAAGGTAACTGAGCGTTTACCTCGCGTACAAATCAACCCTCGCCATCAACAGACACACGAGTTAAGAACAAGATCAAGACGCGCAGGCCACGCATGCCGTTAGGGTTGGATGCATGGCATTCCGCGCCGCCATGCAGTTTATAGTCTTGATGAAGGTATGTTGGGCTACCCTCGTCCACCCGTTTAAATTAAAGAAAGACACATACAATTCTTTGTTGTGTGCACTCATAACTTTCTTATTATTTCAATTGAAAATCATGAAACGTGACCCGTGAATGAAACTTATTTGTTTGAGGACCCTTTCTTTTTACTTCTTGCCCAACTGTTGGCACGAGCTAATAAGGAAGAAATTTGAAATTCAAAGTGATTTTTAATTAGAGTAATTTATTGTTTTTGGCATTTCTTTAAGTTGTTTTTGTCTGAAGAATTCTAATTCGTTTGATTGGTTTGGTTTCGTTCTCTTCTTTTGAAGGAAACTAAGATTGAAGAATGAAGTTTTGCAATAAATGTGCATGGCATAAAGACCGTTTGACATTTTAACGATTTCCTGTTGGTGTTGCGTGTTCCTCTCTTCGAAGAATACAAGTAACATAAACCAAGCAAGAAACTTGGAAGAATATTACTACCCGTCTTATACTTTTCTACTGCAAATGTATATTATTCTATTCCCCTATGTTTAATTAAAAGTTTTCTGTCAATAATACTACATTACTAAAGTTAATTCACTTATTTCAGTTGATGTGATGTTTCCAATTCCAACTTGAAACCTTGGGAAGGACAAACAGAGCCTAGCTTAGAATAAAATTGCAAGAAGAAGAAGCTGTCTATAGATATTCAGGTGCAAACGACTTTTCATGTTTAGCCAAGTTATTTAATGCTGATCTCGATGGTGATGTACTGACATGTTTCATTGCAACTTGTTCTTCTGCTATTTCTACCAATATGTAAGTAAAATTTTATTTTATTCTGGGATCCGCCATATTATTAAGGATTTTTAAGAGTTTTTGTTCTTAATATATTTAAAATTAAAAGATAATCATTTGTCAATCAACTTCTTAAGTTATTAAGATAAGTAACTGCTTCTTGAAAACATAAGAAGTAAAAGCGCAAGTGGTAATGTTGTTTGTCATGATGCACGTTTACTTTTTATATTGCATTTCAAAACAAACGAGTAAACGAACGGTTAGCTAGTTGCTGCATGGAGTTCCCTGCAACCAATAATGGCTATGGGTAGTTTAGTGCAGACGAAGTATGTGCTATGCCTATATGCCCTTGGTGTGGTGTCTTGGGCTTCAGCCAGGCTAAACAACTAGCACCCAAATGAAAAAACAAGAATGAAAGAATGAATCAAGAAAAGTAAATTGTGAACGAATTTTTTTTAAAAATGGAGGTCTAAATTTAAAAGAGAAAATAATTGTCAAATTCAAAATTTATTAAAAGTTCATTTTTACAGTACATACTTGTACAAGAATATAATTCATGGTTGAATTTATAAAAGAGAAAAAGAACAAATGCCATTTAAGAAATGAAACAATCCAAGTAGGGTGAACAGAAAAAGAAAACACAAAGCTGGTTAGTTACTTAGGCCATTGTAGGAATTTAAATTTACTACTTTTTGTTTGTACACTACATATGTACATATATGTAATATCAACGCTAGGGACACATTGTTAAATCATTGAATGTGTTGTATGTATGGTGGTGTATGTAAATTGCATCTATGGGTATTGTACTCAACTGTTGCTCTTCTCCCAACAACGTTTTGCTTCCCTGTTCCCATTATGAAAATATTTTAGGGCAAAAAAACCTCTAAAATTTGACGGTTGATGACACTAATAATAAGGGTGGATATAGATCTTTCTTACCAGGTGTTGAAGGAAATAAGAAATTTATTCTGTTTTACTTCCTACTTTGAGTAACAATTGGATCTATCTAGATTCTAGAAGTAAATCTTGTTAAACAATGAAAATTAAAAATTAGAAATTAAAAAGTCATTCTGAGTGATTAAACTTAACTTGACATTAGATAAATAACTAAATTGAATTTATTATTATGATTTGCATTCAATTACAAAGAAAAGTAAAACAAAGGAACAAACGTCAAATATTGGATATGCAAATAAATCATAACAATAACAATATATTAAGTACTTATGGAAAAATCAAATAGCACCACATGAATGGTAGTGATAACAACATTACTATTATTATTCATTATTATAAAACTAAAACTAATAAACGTGAGGATTTTCACTCACATTGGATTTTATTGGTTTCCTACAGTTTCATAAATGTAACTAACTATACCGCAAGCAACGATGAATCTTATCGGCGACTTTATGTAAATGCAAAAAAAATGAGTACAAGAGTGCAAAATTTATCAACTACCGATTACGTAGTTTAAACAGGCTGTTGATCGCCAAACGAGGAACGAGTTACAAATCACTTCACGTGTTTTATAACTCGAAACTATATTTTTCTTTTTTACTATGTCATTTCTGAATATTGAATAATAACTTGATTGGTAAATATTCAACTAAACAGCTGATTGAATTTGGTTTTGGTACGATTTGACCTGACAATGAGTCCAGTTTATTATTATTTCGAGTACAATTTACAATTACGACTGATAATTGTAATAATTATCTATACATTTACTACATTATGCATTGCGTTTATGTAGAATGATAAGACCAACGACATTTATTCAAACAAACCGTACAAGTAGCAAAGTTTACCAGAACGACGAATAGATCGAGTTTTCATGTGCAACACCAGCAGCCAACAAAGCATATAACAAAACATTCGCTCAAATGGTGCAACGAAATTACACACTTATAAAGTGTTCGTTTGCTGGTTGTGCTTGCTACTATAAACGCCGAATATGTTGGAGAAAATCCAAAAAGTCGTCAAGGTTATAGCTGCATGTGTCCAAATACCGAGTGTTCATTTAGACAAAGTATCATTCTAATTTTCATTCAGTTTTATTTTCATACAACAACAAAAACCAAATACTTACTACTTGATCTAATAATAATTTAAATTTCTACAAAGCCAAATTAAATACATCTTAATTTTCTATTTTCAAAATTAACTAATCAATGAAAAATTTAAAATAACAACTTGTCACGTGGTAAATTCATATAACAAAAGTCAACCGGAAATGATTAGTGTTTAGGAAACACTTTGCTCATAGCAAGTCAAGTCAAGCTTAGCTTACCTCCTCGAAGACGACGTTGCGGAATGCACGCACCGGCAAACCGTAAACAATCACAACAAACCAGATGAAGAGAGTAAAAGTGATTTTTTTAAAGTAAGGGAATTCCCATAGGAATACCAATTTCGAAATAGAATCCCACTTCTGATACACTCTTAAAAATATTACTAATTACACAGGAAAGTAATAAGCGATAGAATAATTCGATCACATGGACTGCAACAATCTGGCTCTCGATTTGTAGGCTATACAACAGCGTCACAACAAAACTCACTCGGTGCTCGCACACTCGATGAATGCCGGCTAGTTGCTTGCGCCGTTTTGATGTTTACTCGTTTTTAAGTCGATGCGTACGAGCACGTTGGAAGTGTTCAAGTTGGGGTTCTAGGTAGTCCACTAGGTCTAATCACAATTTGGGAATGATGTGTTATCATTGTTTATGGCTTTATGATATTTGTAACATGATATAATAACATATGCTGGTATTATGAATTAAGGGATTTATTTTGGGATTGTCACAAATTTTCTTTAATGAGATTAATTAAAATTAGCTTTGATAACTATTTCCAACTTTCAGCTGGGATATGAACTTAGGGAAAGTGGAGCTCATTTAGGTTTTGTAAATGCTAGAGTTATGAGTAAAAAGAAATAAATGGATCAACAGATGTTTTGATAAATTTATTCAATGTGGTACTATGTACTTCCATAATTTATACAAGTTGACAATTTTTACTTCGTAGGTCGAAATGAAATGATATTTCAAACATGCACATCATTCGTCAATGTTATCATTATCACATTGCCACTAAACAAATAAGAAATTGCATACTGTGTTTATATTTGTCATAAGAACATAATGATAACAATTTTAATTTGGTTACTGTTCTAAATCCAATTTTAAATTCAAAACTAAAATTATAGAAGTAAGGGCACTCTTAATTCATGGACAGAAGTCACTCTTAACATTAAAAGTTAATCCGATTATATTCATGT
>JASKGN010022112.1:0-11493 GCA_030556245.1 Falagria sp. GC000072 | reverse complement strand
ATCAGAAACAAAAGCGGCGCAAGGTTAGCAACAATTATACAAGAACTCGGTTGGATTTCCAGCACGTTAATTTCCCTTTGTAACTTTTAACAATCATAGATAGATTTTACTTACTAATTCTGATTTTGCAGTTCTTTATGTATCTACATCTATAATTATTATTTGTTGTTTGTTTGTAATTTGTATGTAGTCTTGTTCTTGTTTCGATACGAATTATATTTTGTTTTATGGTTGTTACTAATTTTGTAATTTTAGAATTTGAAACTCTTGAATACTTGAATCAAAGAATTTTTTGATAATTGTTTGTGAAAGTAGCTAACCATATGTTTGTTTAATCAAATGTAATTGTTTTGTGAAATAAGTTTTAATTAAACTCCATTTTGTTTTGATAATAGATATTCCTAATGATGTACAGTTGGTCTAAACTAGAGCTCGTTCCAATTCAGCAGGATCTTGGGCACAACTCATGCAAGAAAAAATCGATTCAAATGGTAAGCAATAATTATTTATGAATTACCAAAGTTTATTTATTTACATCAATTCTCTACATCAAAATTAATTTTTATGAACCCTTAATATCAAGGTTGTGAAAAAATGGACACGACCCCAATAAGTTCACCTTCACCCTTAATACCAGAACCAGTGGAGCACTTTCAAACGACACCTCACGTGTCCATTACTCCTGCATCACCTGTCCCTATTACTAATGGCACCACACCCTCCTCACAAAAAACATATCCCGTTCGCCCCACGGACCTTGATCTGGGTGCACCAAAGCGTCCCATGAGACATTTGAGACCACCGCAAGTCGATTCACCACCTGTTTGTGCAGGTACTTATTATTTGACAAAACTGATGAAACTGATGTGACCATACTAACATTAAACTGATTTTTTTCGTTTGCGTTTTGGTGCAATCACAAAATTTTGAAGTTTGTGATTATACCATCACAATCATTATTGATAAACGATTTCAATTACTAATGGACTACTACTCTCAAACTAATTAATTGGCAAATGTTTGTTTTGTTATAAAGTTACGAAAAACATCCTTGATATTTAATACGTTTTCCGGGATGTAATGTTTGATTAATTAATACCTAATTAATGATTAACTTATTATTATTATTGCCTTCCAGCAATCACTGACAAACACTTGGTGATACGGAGGACTAAAAATACTAACTTAAGTAAGTATACGTTTTGAAGTTTTAATTAAGGCCATTGGCTTAATTAATAGTTTCGAACATGCAATATTTAGGCGATGATAATCGAATATATGATATGCAATAACCAATTAATTAAGTAACAAGTAACAAATGAATAACGAACGTTCTCGTTTCTTTTGCAATTTCAATAGCGGACGAAGAACGTGGCATGAGACGTGAATCGTACTTGAAGGCAACCGAAGGCGGAAGAATGCATTTCGAAAACCCTGATATGAGCGATGGTGATGTGTCTCCACAACTTCTTCGCAGGTAAGAAAAGCCAACCAGACGAATGACACGTCTACAAATCTTTATCAAAACAAAATGTCACGATTCCCGGTTTCTTATCGTCGATGTTTAGTAGACTAGAGCAAAAACCAATAGAGTCACTTTGTACAATCATAGATTGCATTTTTGGTGGAGGAAAAATGCTTTGAGCCGAATTAGTAGTTCTCTAAATTGTATTATGATTGATTGTTTTATTTATTATATTTATTACTACTTAGTGCCCATAGAAGGTGGCGTCCGCCTTTATTTCCTAGCGACATTCAACAACTTCGCAAATTTTTCGAAGAAACTGCCTCTTCTTTGGGGTGAGATTTGATTGATGCCAATGCAATTTTTATGCTTCAATAACTAATCGTAATACTAACACCTGCATCTCATAATTTCGATTCTTCAATTTTACTTTATCTTGGTGTGACTAGACTAATTTACTAATCTGATATGATAAAATTGGCAAATTGTGTCGCCAAAAGTTTATTTATTGTCTAGTCTAATTAATTTCTAATAATACCTTCTGCAATAAGAGATGGACAAACAAACAATGAGTCATTAGAAATTGTTTACCAATGCATATATGTACACTTTGGTTACTTACTGGTTAATCTAGAATAACGACGTAATTTATTGTTTATTGTTTCGCGAGGTGGCTAAATTTAGTTGTCATTTCATGTTTGCAAAACACCATTTAAACATTATGCAAATGGAATGGAATTATGCAATTCGAATAAAATTTAAAGAATGTTTGTTTGTTTATTTGTATTTGCATGTACACAACAAATAAATAAACAAACAAACAGTAATTAAAGAAAAAAGAAAGGAAGAATGAACTTCCGGTCTTTGGCGTCTGCAGTTATTATTGGAAAATCGAGCATAGTGCAATTCATAAAACTCGAGCCTTTCTATAATAGCCAAATAGGTATTAACACTTATCTTCTGTAAATATTTGGGTGGCGATTATGGACATAGCTTAGAAATTAGAAGGGACTGAATTGAAGAACGGGCGGAAGCTTAGCTTTATGGTGTGCACGACAAGTTCCCATTTTCAGTTCAATTCAGTTAAGTGATCTGATCATGTTACTTAACGTTGTAGTGCTGCATTGCTACAGGTAATATAACAAGCGAAGCCTTTCTCAATCGTAGTAATAATTTCTTCATTAATTCTACACCGTTTCAAATTAGTTTGTTAGCAACAATCGTATTAGATTATTGTTGCAATATGTGCTAAAAGCCGCTAATTACTTCTTTACGCTTAAGACTCAATTCTAGAGCGCTTTTGAAGGTGAAATCGCATAAATCCATTTGGTTTATCGCCATTCTCGTGCATCGGCGTGCGCAAGGGAAAGCGAGAACAATGCATAATGATCGGGATTGCTTTTTGCGCGAGGAGCATGTGCAATTACGCCTGCATGTCATTGTATGCCCGCGAACAGATTTTGCAAAGCTTTTCCTTGCGCGCCTCGTCGCTTTTCCGCGACTGTGCGTACGGCCATAAATCATCCGATCACGTTTCATGTTTTATGATTGTTGTAATATCTCTAACGTGCGAGTTTATTGACATGTATAATAATCTTCTTCTGTTTGTGCAGAGGTAGCATTAGCGGAGGCAGCAGTAGCAGCGCATCCTTGGAAAGAGAGAAACACAGTCCTGTTGCTGAGAAAGACAAGCCACAATTCGTTCGTGAACGGCTGCTGCATTTGAAGATTACTGAAATCGATGGCAAGGTATGCGCTTTTTTTTTCCTTCACACATTCACAATTGTAATTATTTTAATTGCTGTTATTAATAAGTCATTAACACTTTTATTGTGTTTTTTTAGCGATATCCTGATCGGTCTTGGAAACAAGTTTGGGCTGTACTTAAAGGACCTAAATTATTTTTATATAAGGATAGACATCATCAGGTAAGTTTTTTAAATTCCCTTAGGACATTTATTTTATTTTGTATTGAATAATTTATTTTATTTTTCAATTGTTTATATATTGCATTAATTAATTAACGTTCTGATGAATCTAAGATAATCCAAATGTACAAAGTACAAAGGTGTGTGTAACGTTATTGCATACATAACATGAAAACAACAAACTGTAATAATTACATAAGCATTAATTTCTTTACTACTAAGCTCATTATCAAAATCATTCGCGGAATTCCGTTTACATGCCTATTATTACTACATTACAAATTATGGAAAAGAAAACTTAAAACTTTCCTTAACGCATCAGAAATACCAATTTTCTTTTCCTTTCGTTTTATACTTTTAAACAAATGAAGTAAGCAAATTATACCTCTAATAAATTGTTAACTAGTAAATAAATAAAAGCGTCCTTTCGATTTACGTTACGATTACAAAATCAATCAAATAGTGCGTAAACTGCAGCGCGCGAATTCCATTTTTGTCCACATGACGAGTACAAAGTGCACCTTTGCACCTATAATAAACTAAAATAAATAAAAATGTCCAATCAGCGGCATTCGGTCATGCTTGTGTTATCGTTCGATGTGTGTCGGTGATTTGTTTAATAAATACTTATATGGACATATTGGCATTGACCTTTTTGGCGCCTGAAACCGTTGAAAATTTTAATAAAAAGTACAACCGCCAGTACTTATTTACATATTATTAAACATCTGTTGGGCTTCAAGAACTTTATCGTTTTCATACGAGTAATTTTATGTTTTCACCAAAATTTTATTCAAAGTATGTAAGGCACGTGCTAGAGGTGAATTGCTAACAAGCATGAATAGAAATTATGTCAACAACAGGCGCCAAGGATTTTCAAAACGCATTCAATTTCGAGCAATTAACTTTGTTGACATGTTAAAAGTCTGAAATCATCTTATTAATAAATATATTTTTATTTTACTCGTTCCACATACTTATGCTAACTAATTGATATGTTACACATGAAATTTCACTTTTCTTTGTGCTTTGCAAATATCTTTTTTAAGCAACAGCCATTATTAAATTTGCTTAAAACATACATATCGTATTTGATTATATACTTTTAGATATTGTTAGTTTTATTTTTTATGTGCATCCTGTACATACAACTGGCACTTCTTCGTTGCTAAATTGATGCGCTAGACTTAACAACCATGAATATTAAAAAGCAACATATTGTCGATTCCTTCTACTAAAAGTTTAACTTCCAAAGTATTATTATTATTTACCATGAAGAAGAAGTGTATAATACCATAAACGGATTGTGTAATGCACCCCTCTTGTTGTTCACATACGCTACACACTTTCTCGACTTCGATATTCCTTTTGCTTAGTATATCGAAGTCACTTAAGTAGTTAACTACTTACTTTACTTACAGTTTACTTAAACTTCTCACTTCGTACTCATCAAACGAAGCTTAATTCGAATTCAAATCGCAACTTTCAACAAGTTATTGTTCTTTCAAGTTTTACTTCTGAGATTATTGTGCAAAGTGAAAATTGAAGTGTGGGTGCACTTACTTCTTATAGACATAGTTTAGACTCGTCGCAGTCGCGAAAAAATGGCCCCGGTATTGATTATTATTATTCGCAAGAAGAGATAGTCGAAGTAGAGCGTGGGCATCGACGAGACTTGAAAATCTAGTTCGACCTGTTGCCTTATAATTTCATTCATCGATGCTGGAAAGTTCTCCCTTAACAAACAGTGCTAGTCACACTTCGAGGCGCCAATGCATCTATTAAGAATCTAATTAGAGAGATATTAGAGTTGTTAGTTAATCAATTTGCGCTGGTAATTAATAAACAAATCGTTTAAGTGTGTGATTTGTGCAAATCAAGTTTGCGAAGATGTTTGAACAATCCGGTCTGTCTGCACATCATCGGGAGCGATCTGGAACTATTTCGTGTATTCCGTCCTTTCAATTTCACTTGCATTTTTCTACTCATGGATTGTTTCCAAGGAAATTACGACGATGGGGATCTACTGGTTCTTGGGTAAAACTTAATTTATTTCGTTATACATAGTTTCTTTTTAGTTTATAAATTATAAAGCAAATAATAATTATAATGCGGCGATGATAAATGTTTTGTGGGTTTTTTATAAGGTGAAAGCGAATTTGTTATTTTGTTTTCTTCATTTTTAATTCTCAATTCGTTTCGATGAGAAGACGTGTGCTGATTGCAAACAGCACATAGTTTCATATAAGTGCTGTTGTTTTTTATATTTTTAATTGCGTTGCATTAATTATTTTTGCGTTATTGCGATCTTTATCCGTTTTCGAAGTTTTAAGGTCGTTCTTACTATATAACATACGCATGTATGTTCATAGATTACAAAACCATTTGGATTACATACGAGTAAATATATATACAATGTACATAAACTTATATCTGCTAGCAAAGTACATATGTGCAGAAAACGAGTGTAACATGTGTAAGTTGCTACTTGTTTTATATAAAACGATCGCAATTTATATCAAGGTCGTTGTCTTGTGTCCTCTTTGAATTTTGAATTATTATTCTTGTAACGAACATTACTACATGCTTTCAAATAATTAATAATGGTACTGTTGTATTATTAGCAAACGATTACCAAAAATTCAATTTGTCATGAGTCATTAGTTTATTAAATTTCATTTTTGTTTCCGAACGATGCCCGAATATTGGGAATGTTTTATGTTCGATTTGATAAATTTCAAAGAAATTCGCAAATGAAATGTGTATTTTGATAATGGGCCGTCCCGAAAAATGATAACTATGACGAATAAATATGAAATTTCTCTTGATAACAATATTATATTATAACAAGCATGTTACATTAACTTTATTCACAATATATAAACAATTCTGCTGAGTGTCAAGAATATCCAGCAGACAATGGAACTTGAAATCAAATATTTATTATTAAAATTGTCTTCTGATAATTTCCAGAGCCCAGTTGGTACATCGGAAGTGGCCGATCAGTCGTTAGCAAACGGTGTCGACATGCGGGGAAGTTGTGTACAAGTTGCAGACGATTATACCAAACGTAAGAATGTTCTTAGGATATCTTCCGTATTACCATGTCGTTCAGAATTACTTTTACAAGCTGAGAGTACTGATGAGTTAGCTGAATGGGTGCATGTTCTTCAAGAACAAGTTGCAACTGATGTGGATGGAAAACCTGTAAGTAAAACTCAATATTATCTTCGATATCTTTTTATTAATTGATATCTTTCTTCAATAATTAATAATTTAGGATGCATCAAATGGTAAACAACAAGCAGTCCCACAAACAGTCCCAGCTGCTACCAGCATACAAGTTCAAGGAAAAAGCAAATTACCAACGTTACGTAACCGTTCGCCTACTGGACAATCACCTGTTTCCAAAACCCGGAAACCATCGCAAGTCAACGATCCTTCGACAAGTCCCAAATCCAAAACTTGGCGTGGTCGTGTTGCCAAACAATTCCGAAGAATGCAACATGGAGGTAGCTCGCCAAGTTCTCCTACTGCACCTGAAGGTTCCACTTTTGGCAATCTATTAGAACATTGTCTTCCTTCGAATGAAAACCCTTATGTGCCTAAATTAGTAGAAATATGCACAGAAATAGTTGAAGAGAGAGGTCTTGAAATGGTGGGCATTTACAGAGTGCCTGGAAATAATGCCGCTGTCACTGCGCTCACAGACGAAGTGAATAAGTCTTATGAAGAAGTGCCCCGTACTGATGCACGTTGGGGCGATATACATGTAGTTAGCAGTTTATTAAAATCCTTCTTCCGCAAAATGCCTGATTCCCTTCTTACTACAGCCGCTTATCCTTACTTCATTCAAGCGGATAACATTGACAATCCATGTGCAAGATTAGAAGAGTTGCGCAATTTAATTAAGAATCTTCCAATTCATCATTACAACACGTTGAAACATTTAATTCTACACTTAAAACGAGTAGTTGATAATTCTGATGTGAATAAGATGGACGCTAGGAACTTGGCAATTGTTTTTGGGCCGACGATCGTACGCACAGGAGAAGAAAACATGCAGAAGTTGGTTAACGATATGACACACCAATGTAAAATCGTGGAATCTCTGCTGTTACATGCCAATTGGTTCTTTTCCGATGATAGTGTGGAATCTTTAAATCTACCTGCACCTATTGCTACTGCAGAAGACTTTGTCAATGACATGGAAGCCAATGCTGCACTGCTTAAAGAAAATATTAGCAAAGTTGAAGGATTGACACAAAGTAAAGAACAAAAGTTGTTCTTGCAATCGTTATTTTCAGCAGCTTTGCGTCGGAAGAAACCGAAAGATAAAGATGAACCTCAATCTCCAACTGGGGTCTTTCCTATCGTTCAGTTTACAAATGCAACAAATGATCTCAAAGAAGTAAGTGCATTGCTTTTGTTTCAAATTGATTTTTTATGTTATCATTAAATTATGATTATTTTCAGAGTACAACTGAAGTTAAAACCAGCACAAGTGAACCAATCAAAGAAATTCAAAGCACCAAACCTAGGAATAGTAACGCTGTGTTTAACTATAAGACCGATGGAGATGAGTTTAGACGACGTGTTGAAAACTTTATTCAAGAAACGCAATCGAATTTAACTCGTCCACGAAAATCGGAATGTAATAGTAATAATAGTTTAGGTAAATATGATAAGATTTTTAGTCTTTATCTTTTTCTAAAGTTCTTAATAATGTTGTAATTCTTTTTACAGATATACCAAATCATCAAATGAGTTCCTCATCAACTAGTAATGTCCGTCACTCTCTAACTGTAAACAATACATGTGATCAACGTGTTATCACGAAAACTAACAGCGCATCGAATGTTTTTGGTCGAAGTGCACAAAATACGGAGAAGAACTCCAGCAGCAAACCGCAATATTTATCGTTTAATGTTAAAAGCGATAATTTGTATAATAGCGTTAACAAATCACAGGATAGCAGTAACAGTGATATAAGTTCCAATGCGAGTGATTCCAAATATAAGGCAATCTCAATGCGACGTGGCAGTTCTGTGGAAAACATTGCCATTTCGGATTTACTTAATGCAAATGGGAAGAAAGTGAAATACGAGAACGAGGTAAAAATTTGATCTTAGAATTATCATAATTCATTATCATAATTTATGCTTTTGTGTTATTTTTAGAACGAGTCAAATTTACAACGGACAAATTCTTTGGATTCTCTTAACAAGTTGCCAACAACATTGGATGACGGTAAGATTTAATCCAATTAAATTACATTGTTTAATTGCAATAAAATTATATACTATAAGAAATAGGGTGACGGATTTCGAATCAATTTGCAATGTGTGTAGGATACGGACCACCGGTGGCTCCCCCACGAGGGTGGAGATCCGTTCGTCCACCTACGACAATACCCCAAAGGCCACCAAGAACACGCAACATTTATCACAGATTTTAAATGAAGCGAGGTACAAGCGACACGCGCTCCCCGTGCAAATGATAACACGCTTTTGCACTGTAAACAAGCATTTGACCTCGCACAGCTTAAATTGTGGCTGAAATAACAATTGAAAAGAAATATGAAATAATTTATTAAATTTTCAATTTGCAAGAAATTGTTATTTATGCCACATGATTTACTTTACAACTTAGTTTTAGAAAAGTCTATTTTATCTAGATATCATTCTTACATCATCAGGAGCTTTCGATTTTACTATAAAATAACAGTTTTCGATTTTCTGCGTGCGTGTTAATATTTTTACGCGAGCATGTTATAACAAATAATAATTTGTGACATTATCATTACTTTCAAGGCTTAACTTACCTAAGTTTTTGAAACACTGCTAATATTCACTTGAATTTTGTTTCAGGCGGTGATTTAGTTACAACAATGACTAAAATTTATGACGAGAGAAAAAAGAAACTGCATCCTACAATTTTAGCTGATGAAAATATTCCATACGTGGACGAATCGCCTGAGAAAATCTCAAGGCAATCATATCTTAACAAAGAAAACATTCCTAGTTCACCAAAGCTATATAGGAACCCAAGTCTCCATAAGAGTCAATACACTACATCAAAATTGCTTTCAAATTCTTCAAACAATTTCAAACTGAAAGAAAAACTTGAAGTTGCTGAAAAAGATGAAGATTCTAGTCTAAGCACGCATCTCCCTGATAATGATAAGGTAGCTTTAACAACCAGCAAGAAAGTTAATATTATGACGGGGAATTCAAAATTGCGACGTTCAGAATCACTTAATAAACCTGAACGTACAGTATCTCCCTTGAATAATAAATTAAAAAGATCGGAAAGTTTAAATAAAGCTAATGATCGATTAAAACGATCTGACAGTTTGACAAAAAACGAAAAAACCGAAAGTAATATCAGTAAAAGGCGAGAAATCAGTGGCAATTCTAGACGTAGTAAAGACGTGTTTAAAAAACGGAAGAACGGAATGCCTGATAGGTCAATTAAAAGAAGGCATACAGTTGGTGGATATCCTGATAAAATCATTCTTGATAATCGGTCGAGGGAGGAAGTAAACGAGAATGAAAATAAGAAAGAGAAAAGTTTGCGAACTAGTTCACCAGACTTGAGTTCCACTAGGCGAGAGCGATTGTTTCTAGAAGTGAATTTTTACGACTCGGAGAACATGATTTTATCACTAAGACAACATTTGGTAGGTGCTCGGCCTCAGAGTTTTCCTGAGACGGTATATAAAGTACCGCTCGAATCTCATGTCTAATTTAAATAATAAAAAGGAAGAAATTGACTTGATTCTAAAATGCACGCTTAGTTCAAAGTCTGTGTGCCTTGAATAACATATTATATATTATGATATGCTTGCTCTCTTGAGAACAATCAAAATGGAATTATGACAGACTGAGGAAAGATTAACAAAATATTATATGTGCAATTTTAAGTCACAATTACAGTTTTAAGAAAACCAGTAAAGTAATTAATTATCTATTGGTTCTAGGTTTTCGAAAAGGTATTGTCTATTCTAAGATGGCAGAGTGCTATGTTAAATTTTAAATATTATTCATAATTTAATAATTATGCAATATAAAAATGAATGCACTTTACTGCTTGCTTTATATATAATATAATTTTATCAATTGCTTTCTTGTTAGCAAAAGAAAAATGGAAATGAAATTTCTATTTTCACAAGAAAAAGATAGCTGAGAGCGCATTTAAATAGTTTTATATTTTTTTTTATTTGATTATCCTTTGTTATTATTTATTAACTAAACAATTTGCTTCATTTAATCATGTGATTATAATTACATATTCCAGGATTAGCAATGTGAAATTTGTGATAACTCTTCTTGTATAAATGATAATATTGTACATAGAAATAGAATTATGTAATTTCTTATATAAAAAATATTTTCCGCGTGTAGTAATAATAATCTGTGTCCGCTAAGGCACTTTTGGGGAATTATTTTTAATAGTTGATGTATACATAGTCGATGTGTACATAGTTCTAATTAAATTATTATTTCGTCCTTGATATGTTACAGTATTCTATTAAATACTGTGCCAAATGCAAACATCAATTATATATGAGAAATATATTAATATTGGGGGTGTCTTACGATACAATGTAAATAAAATTTATATCTAGGTAATTATTTCGTCACTCTAAGGTGATTTCTATTATTTAGGCTGTTTGTGACTTGCCTGTTACTGTTTTATTTTTATAGTTTTAATTATAAATGTGTATGTTTGTTTTATTTCTGAGAAAAGATTAAAGTATTACTTCTATATTGTGACGAAATATTTAAAATTGAATTATATATATTTAGTTATTATAAAGAGGCATTATAATCATTAATTATATTTAGTTAATATAGGCAACCCAAATTGTTCTCAATGCATTTGTTTAACGGTTATAACTTCTTTCATTTAAGTCAATGTGCTTGTGATATTAATTTAGATAAGTCTGGAAGCAAAAATTTAGGTAAAGAAGTTACTAAATGATTAGTTTTTACTTTAATTAACATTGTGTGTTTACATACTTTAGATAAAATATGTTTCAGTTGTATAATTTAGACATCTGTTTTGTTTAATATCGTGGAGACAAAAGAACTAAGA
>JASKGN010022101.1:0-11800 GCA_030556245.1 Falagria sp. GC000072 | reverse complement strand
TACCTTTCATTGTTGACATAAGTATTATATTGTAAAAGCCTACTTATCCATCTCCTTCATCCTATATCCATCCAGAATAGTTAAATGAATTGACGCACCAATTTGAATACAGGATGAGGTCTGGACCCAGTGGTCGGTAAACGTCGACCGGGATGGCCTTAATCGTCAAATTGTTCGCCTAGCCATCCCTATTCCCATCCCAATATCATCTCGTTTTGCTTCTCCAGTGAACACTTACTGAGCCCTTGCCTTACAAGTTAGCAACCTACACTTGGACATGCCTCCATTCTGTAACGTGATGTTATGTATAATAATTCTGATCACGTTTCTTGCATTACAGAGCCAGATACTGAAATTGTCGGTGGTCCGGAGCTTTTCATTGATCGCGGAAGCACCATCAACCTCACCTGCGTGGTAAGGCATAGTCCGGAACCTCCTGCTTATATCTATTGGAATCACAACGATGCGGTAAGTGTTTTAAAAGTAATGTATTTTTTAAAATTAAAATTAGAAAACTCATCTTAATCCTTAAAAAGTCAAAGTAAAAATTCATGTAATGATAAAAGCAGACAATTAAAAGACTTCAGATCTGGAGGGTAGAACTGAAATAGAATCCTAAGCGACTTTGTGCAAATTAACTCTGGATAGGCTACAATCCAACAATCGAATCATGCGAAACTTTGTTAAAATACGCTGTTCGTTCGTTCGTTCGTTTCCTTTTTTGCCGGAGGCATATACTTTTCGCCCACGCTGACCTCGTGGTATAACCTAAATCGTGCAAAAGTCAGAGTAGGTTCAGCAGTTCCATGCCCTCAAACAGTTTAATCAATCGATTAGACTTAGATAAGGTTTCTCACCTTTCTACCCTATAGGAACGGAACTATTAGCCTTTATAATGACCACAAGGATAACCAGCATCTCTGCAATATATTCCCGCATTTAATTTTAGTTTCCAAATAAGCTGACCAAACAAATGACGCAATTAAAAGAGGATTCCTATAACGATCGATAATCAATTTTATAGCCGCTCATTAATTTCCCGAGAATTCATCACGCAAAAAATGTAAATCCCGTGGCGTTGTTCATTTGCAAAGTGTGAGTTTGCTAGCCTCTAAGCTGTAATTAATAAGCGAATTTAACTACTTTATCAAACTTTGCTTAATTAATGCGAATATGAGTTTTTGTTTTAATAAGCCGCCTGTTACCATTAGCCCGCTTGGAATTTACGCACCTCCCCTATTCACTCACTGCGCGTATATTCTGATTATTATTACTCTGCTTTTATTCGGGGGTTGTCTGGATTTCTGGACTCTTGACAGCTGTGGTAAGACTCGACATTGCTTTGGCCTCCAATGATTTTCGGGTTATCTTCTGACTGCTTGCTTGCACTGAATTTAATATCAAAGAAATTTTTCCTTTCTCTGTTGTTGTTACTGCTTGCTTCAGGCTATAGCCAGGAATTGCTGGAACAATGCTTCAACCACCATCGCCATTCATTTGGCTAGTGGTTTATTAATTACTTTCGGAAGTTTCGTCTATAGCACAATTTCGGAAATTTCAAATATTCCACATTTATTTGTAAAGCTAAATGGACTTAACCCTCTAAAGAACCTAGGTCAAGCTTTTAGAAGAGGTCAGACAGAGATTTAACCTTAGGCGTATGATGTTTCAGATCTCGTGTACTTACGCAAGGATAAATTTGGTATATAAACACTGTACTAAGCCTTTTGCTTCTATAGTCCTTTCTTTGCTGTATGCGCAACCAGATCCTAGATAATATAATACCCGAAACTGTTAGTTTCTCGAGCTCTTTACACTACCCACGACCATTTTGCTATCTGTTAGTGTAATACGACAAAATGCTCTGCCAGTTTTCGTCAGTTATCCTCATTGTTCGCTAACTTTAGACTAGAGTCTAGACGACTTCGGATTTCTCATTTGGCTTGTTGGACAATCAGCGTTTCCATGAGATATTTATCTTGGGGCGAGGACATTTTAGCTTTGAACCCACATCATCGATTTGCTCGGCGATATTAATCGACAGAATTAAAGTTGCAACAATGAAGGTTGTTGATTGTATTCTAAGAATTGAAAATGGAACTAGATGATGGTCAATCAATTTCTACAAATAGAAATTGGAAATTCGAATTGTAGAGAAATAAATTTCACAATTATTTATTTATTCAGAGTTAAGAAAATGATAAAAAAATAGAGAACATTCGAAGAACATACTTCGAAACTAATTAATCAAGTTAATACTACCGAGAGGCGGAGATGCTTTCAATGCGCTTGCATCTGTGCAGACATTTTAGTTCTGCTGCTGTTTCCGTTAAAGTACAGCGAGAAGAAGTACTTTAGTAAGAAGCATGAGGCGACATTACATGCAGCGACCGACGTGTTGTATAGCTCTTTCTTACTCGAACAGAGGTATTATAAAAGTCCTAATCTCGAGTCAATGTTGCTTCGTTTAACGTATAATGGAAAAGCTCAGGAAGATCCTCCAAGTCTCTTGAATGGAAAACTTTTTCGGGCAACACGTGCGAAGACGTTATAATAACTTCGATAAAAGCTTCACGGTTTGTTTCTTGTTTGCAGAGGACCTTATTTCCAACTTGTTTAAAGCATCTCGATCTTTTCTTATCCTCTAGAAGAAAAACTAATAACTAGGATTCTTTTTTTCTTCTTCTACAAATTTAGTCAATGAATATTTAAGATTACAACAAAACACAAAGAAAAGTGTTGTTTACTCGAATTGAACGAGTACCAATAGTAAGCAGGTTAGCTTAGGTTAGGTTAGGTTAGGTTAGGACCTCAATCTTTTCTTATCCTCCCCCAAAAAATCTATTAACTTAGAATCTTTTTTTTACTTCAACAAATTGAGACTTTCCTTAAGTCAATGAATATTTAAGATTTTACAACAAAACACAAAGGAAAGTGTTGTATACTCGAATTGAGAACTATAGCACCATTGGTGTAGTTTGACGGAAAATCCACTCACTGACGAAACCAGAAGAAAATGCCAGTCAGCAGGTTAAAGGAGTTTGCAATTACAAACCGCCATCAACGGGAAATTCGTAAATTCTGAGAGAACTCCAGCGAATAGGAAAACTCTAGCAGTTTCCTTTCTACATACATGCATGTACGTGTAAAAGTATTAGTGTACTAAAGTTTCCACTAGACGGATTGATTTTAAATAATTTATTTGAAGGCCAAGAGATTCCGTTTGAAATAGCAACTGGAAAAACGAGACGGAATGCGAATTTTGCTAGGTTTTCTTTTCATGTCTTTCCTTGCGCACGTATTCTTGATTTACTTTCGTTTTGGGTTTGCAAACAGCACGCGAACGAGATCTTTGGTGACTCGTGGTTTGGACTTGACTCTTTTTCTTGGACAAACAAATGCTGTGTAAATATTTGAAGCATTTTATATAAGAATGAAATAATTTATATGAAGAAAAGGAAATCTTAAAAGTGGTAGGATTTATAAAGTAGTAGTGACTAGTGAGTTAATAAATAATCCTTTTAGCGATCGAAATGTTGCCATCCACCCAAACCATTGCGTTGTCCCTAGACGACCATTCCGATGCGCATAGTGAAATCCAGTAGCGCTAAATTAAATCCTTAAATGCCGCGAAAAGGAGAATCAATTTATCTTCTTGGGCATATATCAAGCGCATTTATCATAATTATAAAATCCTCGGGTAACACGGGGATTTATACTAGCAACAAGCCAAGCGGTTTGCTATATATTTGTATACGAATTACGAAACGAAACGTACCAGCTTGGAAGTCTTACTTACAACAGAACAACAAATAAAAGCGTGTAATGTACTTACTAACTGGTTATAATAAAATCGTCGCTGAAATATGTTTGCAAAAAGCTTAGCTCGTTCCCTCAAGGCTTTACGAAGCCCTGATCCTCCCACATCTAATGTAAAGTACATAAAGGGTGGATTTTAAGCCGCACAAAGAGTAAGTACGAAGTTTTTTGCGTCGATAAAACATTATTTATGTCTTTGCCTCTTTCAACTTAATTCTAGGTCTTGGTTATTAGCACACCGCTGGGCTATAAAAAATGCATTTATTGAACGTTAATAGTATTAAGTGCTACCGGCCCACCGCACCAGACAAATAATTCCAGTTCACCATTCTAATCAGGAGTGCACCAAATATCAAAAGACAACCCTGATGATGACACCAATGAAATTAATTCGAATAGTGGAATATATCAATATCTATCTCTATGCAAGTGAAACATATAAATCATACGCAATTAATATGCATAACTCTACATTTAATAATAAATACGCAACGTAATGTAACACTAGCTAGAATCCGAGAGTATTTGCCGATGCGGAAAATCTGAACGTTCCATCAACCGCTAAATCAGTGCGAATTAGTGCAAATTGCGAATTCTATATAAAGTTCAGCCACTTTTCAATCAATACTGCTAATCCATCCAAGTTCCTGCACTTCTCCCTTTTACTCCGCTTTGATTGGTAGCAACCCAACTACCATTACTATACCATTGAGGAACAGTGCAGTAACGAGGTTGTTAATTATGTGATTGCAGATAATAAGCTATTCCAGTGCTCGTGGTGGCGTCAGCGTTGCAACCGAGAGAGGCGAAACTAGTCGTAGCGTTCTCCTCATACAGAAAGCTCGACCGACCGACTCCGGCAATTATCAATGTAATCCATCTAATGCTCGACCGGCTAATGTCACGGTACATGTATTAAATGGTAAGTAATCCTTTATAAATACATTTATTGATATATCTTCAAGATTATTCTGCAACTTATCATGCATTGACAGAAGTCAATAAATTTCTGTTAGGACGACTCTGAATAGTCTGAATTGACCTGACTGACCTCTTGACAATTTGTTTATTGATTAGTTTTACATACTCGGACATCATTCATGTAATAATTAACTAAATAAATTCATACCTCATAATTGAATTTCATGCGGAAATAATCCACGATAATTATATTAGCAGTTTTCACACGAATTTGTTGTCATGCTGATTATGATTTGTCCTATTGATCCTTTACTATGCCACGCATTGCTGACCATTATTTACACGACATTGACTCGGACCAATTGACATGTCGTTAATATAATTATGGTAATCATTGACGATTCGAGAGATGATATAGGTGATTAATTCGGGTTAAGGGTTGACTAAGGGTGCGTCCGTAAACAATTAACGAGTTTCTGCCTTTGTTCACCTCACCTATACATATTATTTGCATTTGTAAAACCTTTTAGATTAAATTTGTATGTACAAAATTTTATACGTGAAGCATTTCTAATTCTTAATTAATATTTATTTACACTTGACATAATTGTAACATATCAAAAACATGTTTATGTTTTTACATCTCTTGACAGTCTAGTAATTAAAAACCGAAATGTATGTTTTGCTTTCTAATTATGTCATCTTTTTTTTGTATATGCAGATACGAATTTATTCCATTAAACGACATCTAAATGAAAAATAAAATATACGAAAGCGTGTTTCATGCTCTGTCGAATTTCCGTCGTCTGATTTGAAACGCGTTCGTTGGTTGTGCGTGGTTTGTTTCAATTTCCACCGAAAAATATGTGTACGTACGTATGTATTTCCACGAATCGTGAATTGCCTAAATATTATAGGCACCCTGAAACATGCAAATTCTACTATGAAAATACACCGTTTATAATTATAAATACTTAAATAAATAAGATAAAAGTCTAAGTGGGTTTGTACCCCGATTGGTTTTCAAACAAAAAATTTTTTGAACCGTGAAAAATAAATTCTTTTTGATTTTCAAGCACACATCAAATTGATTAGATACACTTCTATTAAAATCAAATTTATCAAGAAACATCAAGAAAATTGTTTCTCCCCAGGGAAGGCTAACAGAAACGAACTGGCGATTTCAAATTGCTACCGGCCCACGTACCGCTCAAGTTCCCAATTCTCTACCTATGTAGTCCACCCCTGAAACCTCAGAATTTTGTCATTCTTTGAAGGCATTTATATTTCTTTGGCTGCTTTCAGGTCAACTCCATAATATGCATTATAGAAATGGAAAACTTTTGTTAATATTGATTAAATTAGCTCGCGTTTTATCATCGCACACAATGTTAAGAATTGCGCTCTTTTCTTCTCCGCTCATGATTTCTTTAGGTCACGAAAAATATATCAAGCACGCAACTTCAGTATTATATAAGTTGCTTTGGCATTCGTTCTTTTTTCTTCCTTTCCACTTCTTTTCTTCCTGCCTTTTAGTTTTTCCTCCTAGTGCCTGTTCAGTATTCCTTTCGGCCTGACCAATGACTAGTTCCCTTTGTGTTTTGTTTGCTTCTTTTGCGGCTGTTATATGTCCGTACCAATTCCTCATTTGGTAGACACCACTAACACGCTTATTATTTGTTTAGATAAATTGTTTCTGGTACGTTTCACATAGGGTTGTACAGAATTCGTTTCTACTGAACGAACGTCAACAACAGAATACATCTACGAATGTAACACTTACACATACATATATTGAACACAAGGGGAAAATGAGAAAAGCCATCAAAACAACATAACATAGTGTGGTGCATGCATACAATACGAAACAAAACAAAATTTAACTATACCAGAAGTGCGACGATACGAATGTGAATATGAAATTGTTATGATGGCTTTCCATACATTTACAGTTCATGTAGGTAGTGCTTTGAACTGAAACAAACTGAAATATTATGCTTTGTGTTTTAGGTGAGCACCCTGAGGCGATGCAACACGGTGGCAATCAACGTATGGGCTCGACTGTTAATGTATTTGCTTTACTAACTATACTTCTGTTGACCACTTATTGTTAATTTTCTTGTTGTATGGTCTTTTTTTTTGTTCAGACTTATTTCTTGTGGTTTTGTACATTTCAAAAAGGAAACAATGAACGTGAGAGAGAATGGACAAATGATATGAAATGTTTTACTCAAAAACAAATTATACAGCTGCAAAAGTTCACTGAAACACGATACTAAAACTTATAATGTAATATCCACACGAAAAAGCAAAATTGGTTTATTAAATAATTATAATCTAAGCAAAGCAAGTTATAAGTAAGTCAATAGAACCTTTACAAAGGGTCTTTGATCATGATGCAAAAATTACAATGCTTCTTTTATTATTAGACATGGAAAACGTTAAGGAAAATTTCTGAAATCATGTCAAATCGATTTTTTGAGTTTCTGGAATTAACTAGAACTCTCATGTGAATTACTATTACCTTTAGAATGCTTTTAACTATATTTTCTCTAATAATAAATGTATTATCAAATAATTATGTAATATATTACAATATTCAATGTTATTAAGTGAAATATTGTATAAATATTAATAACTTAAAAGATACTACATGATAATGTTGTTAGATCTGATATAAATCTAAATTTCTTGTTAAATCATTGTCGTAGCATTATTTTATATAAGAAAATTGTATATTATGAATAACAACATTGTAAATTCTTAATTCTAAAATCAATGCAATTGTAATTAAGTTAACTTCAATTTTATAAAACGTCCATTTTCATTTTTCTTTATATAATCTTTGTATTTTCTTTATCAAGCAATGAATTCATTCTTTTCATTGTTTGTATTGATTTCCTACAATTGTAACATAATAAAAAAATCTATTATATGGAAATAAAAGAACAACTTAATACATTAAATGTATGTACTGTTTGTATTTTCAAAACAACTTTGTAATTTCAAACAATATTCAATCTACCTGATTGACGTTTCTAAAAACCATTAATAGTTCGAAAGCATTGCAAGTTGTATTAATTCTTAACGTACATTAAAATGATCAAAGACACTTTGTACTTATGCATAATATATACCAGAAAACAAATGAAAAGTCGAAATGGTCACAGAAATTAAATATATACAATAAGTAAATGAAAGCAAAGATTAATACTGAAATAAGAAAAGACAAAACAATTATGCTATACTTTAGTCGTTTGCTGATTAATGTCGAGAATAAATTTAAGTCTAAATAAAAAAATAAGAAATTAATAAATGAGAAAAGTAAATCATCATTAAACTGCTCTAAATCGCGATTTATCCACATCACATATTAGCAAAATAAATCAATACTTTTTAGCGATAACTTAATAATAAATGTGGCTATATTTGTTTGTACTTACAATACTTCATAATGTCTAATGTCCCTAGACTTATTAAGAATGAACGAATAAGAAATTAATCTATTACGAATTAATGAGTCGTCGTCATCACTCTGATTTATTTGGAATAAATGATGTGAATAAATTCATGTAACATACCGATAAATGAATCCTGCATTTTAACATAAATATACTATTATAAGATGTGCGAATGCGAGAGTATGACGAATGCAAGTTAAGTTGTTAAGATTCTTAAGTAAAAAAATGCAAAATTAAAATAAAACATATATAAGAGCAACACAAAGAAACGCAACATTTTAAAATGTTTAAGGAGTACATGGCTGAAGAAAATGAACTACAACATAACGTAACTATGAAACATCTTCATGTAGTCATCTAATTGTATATAAATGATATTAATGATGAGAATTACTATTATTATGATGATTATTATTAAGTAATGGCAAAGAATCTTCGCATTCTTCGTAGAAAATTAAGGACAATGAAAAAGAAATTATGGATGATATAAATATATATTGTTGATTTATTTTCTTAAGTTCAAACGACACATTTTATGTATAAAAATAATATATATGAACTCTGTGAAAACCGACACTAAATAATTTTAATAACCAATAAACTTTTATTCCGAACTTCAAATTGCAACGTTATTTCCTTTCAACTTTAAACAATCCTTATAAATTGCGCACTTTTATGCATGCCTTTTATGTCGGATTTCGTGACAGTTTTATTTTTATTGTTATTTATGGCTTTCGATCATTTTCAGAACATTGCACTCGTTGGAAAACCCATAGGAATGGGAATAATCATTTATATAAATTATTACAGAGGCTTTTTCATATTTGCCTGACAGGAATTGATAGTGTTTCATGCTTCCTGATTAGCCACTGCTATTAATTGCTACCTATATGATAAGTGTGTGTAATTAATTTTGATTCTATACTACGCTACAGAAATATATGAAAATATTCAATTCAAAAATGAATTTTCTGCTTACTAAATTTACAATAAATAAATGTTTATTTACTCTTCATAGTAATTAATTATAATTAATCAAGTAATATTTCAGTAATCTAAATTAGTGGAAGATTTAATTAGTTGATTGCAAGGAATTAATGAAAATAGAACAACAAAATCAGATGATAAATGCATTTTCTTATCTGTTAAGAATTTTCCAAGAAATAGTGTTGTACTGTAGACAACCAGTTACACACTTGTATAGTTACACCAAATCAGCTGTTAAAAAGTTAAATATATTGTATGCTGTAGTATGGTATTGAACAGTGAGTTTTTCTTTATGATTATTAATAAAATCATGTGATTACACATCAAGATCATCTAACAATGGTAATACATAATTGAGTTTAATTTTTACTTCTTAGCATTAGTAGTAATTAACTTTAAATTAAATAATAATAATGTATGGTAATGAATCGTGGAATCAAATGCATATACTTTTTCAAATTGACTCTTAATAATAATTTTATTATAATAATTGATTGTTTATTTACTATTATAGGATAAATATTTGTATATACTTCTATAGTTTAAAAGAATTTGGATTCGTCAAAATTCATGATACATTTTCAACTAGGAGTAGTGTAATGCCACAATTCTGATAGTTTGGAACTAGTCAGAGGATTAGGAAGCGGTTTTTTTGGTCAGGTAAGTCTATATTTTTAAGAATTTTATTAAAGTATTCATGCAATTTTACTATTTTAGTGTTGTAGTTTCATGATGGTACTAACATCATTACCATCTACTTATAACAAGGATTTGCAAAGCGATAAAGAACTTATGTTTGGAGCTTATAACAAATTAATGAGTGTATTGGATGTTATTATTGGTACTTTAGAGACTTTAAAGGTATTATCAAAGTTTAAACTCTCGCATTCATAAAGATGCAACTTCTAAAATACTTATTTTATTTCCAAAGGTTAATGAGACAAAATGTAAAGAAGCCTTAACTTTGGATATGTTAGCTACAGATTTGGCTTATTATTTAGTCCCATTTCTAGATGCACATCATATTGCAGGTCAAGTGTCTGCATCAGAGCAAAGATCTGGAACTTTCTGATTTGAGTTTGGAAGATCTAAAAAGTTTTAGGTAAGTTGTAACAATCAAATAATTCATTTGAATTTTGTGTTCAAGTGACGAAATTCACAATAGTTATTAAACTTTAATACTAACTTTTATTAAATTTTCTAACATTTTGTCGAAATTCTGGACTTTTTATTTTATGGAATTAATTCAAATTAATCTAACATTGTAAATGTAATTTGGGAAAACTACAGTTAGATATTTACAAGAACAACTGAATAACTGATCAGTGCTAGATGATGTTGCTGAGGGTGAGTAAGTAATGTGATCCTGGAATGTGTTCTTCATCCCTGAATTAAGGAATTATTAACAATTGGTACTTATATCAAATTTTGTCTATCTTTATTGTTATCTTTGCTATTTGATCTGTTCTTTAAATGAAGATACTAATATTTTTTTCTATATAGGTAATATCTTTTAGTAAGGACAATTCAATCATCACAACAAACAGTTGAAGAGGATAATATCGACGTAATATCAACAATGGAACTAGGACATTATCTTCACAAATGGAATCATGACTGAGTGAGTCTGAATTCTGTGTGATTGTGTGAAAGGCGATGAGGGGATAACCTTACAAGGAGTTAAATTAATAAATAAAATTTTATATGTACAAATTATATAACACACACTATTATATAACACACAGTGGTCTACTTGTAGTTAGTAAATCTGTCTAAGTACTATTGGTATTTTAGTGCTTAGTGTTGGGTTGAATTGTTTTTGTTGGGTCAGATCTAAGTGCATGCAAATTATTTCATTTATTATATTATATATTGTTGTAGAGTAGATATTTTTATGAATATAATTATATTATGTTGAACTTACATGTGATGTATAAGTATGTTTGATAATACATAATTAGAAAAATATTTATCATTTTATTATTTTTATTTAGTACTTATATTAAAATTTCAGGAACCATATATTTTAGATAGTTGCTATTTATTGATAACTTAATTAAAAACAGGTATTTAAAGGAACTTACACCAAGTTAAGGTAAGAAAATATTCAATTATCAGAATATTAATTAGTTTTATTATTGTTTACAAAAGGATTCTTTATATGTGAGATGGAATTAGGCTCCTCGAGAATTTAGTAGTTTATGCAATAAGTTTTATTACTATCTCCTAAACTAATTAAGTTATTTAAATAATTTATATATCAGTAGAAAGTTAATAGAAAGTACTTTCCAAAGAGCGTAAGTTTTCCCCAATTTGACACAAAGGACTGAATCAGGAGGTGAAGTTTCGAATTATAAATGCCAAATGTTTCTGCTCTAATCAAAAATTTATTTTTTTGAAACTAATTGACCGATTTAAGCAAATAACATATCAAAAGAAAGCTTATTAAATATGCTTTTAAACCACGCTTTAAAATTCCGGAGAAAAATGTAAGAAAGGGGTTGTTTTTATTTTCAAACTTTAAGTGACTAAATCGGAAAACTTTCTTTGACTTTAAAAAATTATATCTCGTAAACTATTTAAGGGATTTGGGTCATTTTGGCGTCACAAGA
>JASKGN010022080.1:0-12150 GCA_030556245.1 Falagria sp. GC000072 | reverse complement strand
TTATGCATTCCCACGACGATCCGCGTGCCATGCCCGCCCGAAACTTCGTGCATGATGAGTAGACAGTTTTCACATCGTGTCGTACAACTGTCCCGTGAGTAGCGGTGTGTCGGGAACAAACACGCACAGCGAAAAAGGAACAGTACAGAAAACCGAAACGCATTAAACACGCATTATTTGAATCTACATGTGTCGCAAGCGTGTTCTCTTTGAATGGCATCAAGCCGTTGGGTTTTATTTACATCTATGCCGATTTGTTTTAATATGCATGATATGAATGTGGTCTAAATGTTGCTTCATATTTTAATAATGCATTCACTTTGTTTGGAATTAGAATTGTAGAAGTTAGAGATGTGGATAAGGCTTTATTTGGGTTGTTAATATGTCAAACATGGAGTTGATGCCTTGGAAATCGATATTTCTGTGATGCATTATTGAAAAGTTAACTTTCATATGAAATCTAAACCTTTGGAAATATTTTTACTTTATTATCGAAATATGTACATTCGTATCTAATTGAATATTTTTTTTAGAATCGTAAAGATTTATTTTTATTTTTTTTACGATTTGTCAAGTTGTCTATAACAGGAAGATGTATAATGTCGAGGGAATTCAAGAATATTGAAAGGAACATGAAGGAGGTACACTTTTTGAATGTAAATAAGACAGATGACACTTCAAAGTTTCCAACAGGTCTGCAAGGTGATTACATGAGAAAAGGTAATACATACACAATTTTACAAAAACTTTTCATTTTTCTTATGTTCTTAAAATATTATTTAAATTTACCAGCAAGTCTGAAACTATAAACTATGATGAATAACAAAGAAGGAATCAATAAAGAGTGAAATGCATAATTTAGCGCAGAATTATGCTAATAGCGCATATATTACTTAACATGCCGCAGGTAACTGCCATTGTTCAGTTCTGTCTCCGGTGAACTTTCCATGGGGAATCAATAATTAACATTCTCAAACTAACTCAGTAATTAATATTCCCAACAACATAATATTCCTTTCTTTTCGCTTAAATAGCAACTCATTTGTCTTATCTATGTTCCAATCTTCTCACATTTATTATTCTTCGACTAATCTCTCATTTCCTATAATACTATAACTAAGAGCAAATTATCTCTGGATAAACATACATTCTTTGATCCCCATTCCTGTTCTTGTTTTCTTGCATAAATAAAACATCTGTTTGGGAGTTAAACCCTAACCTAGCACACGTTCCGGAAACGCTTGTGAAAACATAATCGCCATTCATCAGACGCGCCCCCAAAAAGGCACGAAATTAATTTGCCAATTTGTCGTTGGCTTTCTGTTTCTATCCAAGTCGATTTACGATATTATCGAAAGCATAGGTTCAGTTTACATTTGCAAAGAGAGCTAAGCTAAGGGTGAATTGAAACAGGGCTTAAGATACACCAACGCCGCAGGAAGTGGGTGTTGCTAACGCTCGCACGCATTTATACCTCTATGACACATCCGTCATATCGCGAGTGTCTATTAACTCCGCCGTTGCATATGTTTACTAATGTTGAACGGCGCAACACGGCGCACCTAGATTATGCTTTTTAGCTTAAAAGATCGACGCACATGTGCGCGCATTATAATAAATGCGACGCCCTCGTGTGGCGTAAGTAATTTATTCGAATTATAATGGGGTATCGTCGGCACATCGTCTGTACTCAATATGTTAGATCCACCTTCTTTAAATACTGGTTTAGTTGACATTTAGCACCTGCTTGAAACAAAATTTTTCCAAATTTTTAGATTTTTTTCTATAAAAAAAAAATTGATTCTTTTTTTTATGCAAGGGTGCCTGCCCCTTGTTGTCAAAATCTCGCGTATCATTAAGTGCACGTGCAAGTAAAAATGCGACGCGTGTGCCGGCTGCGGCTGACAATCGTGTTCGGGAACCCAACACCCAATATCTCACAACCCCAAAAATTGCAACCCAAGGGCGTATCAGGACATGCAACACAGATTCTAGGTTGTTGTCAAGTCGACACCATCGGGTACATAAGGGCACTCATGAATAGCTAGGGAATGATGCAGGGCAGGATGCCGGTGGCCCTTGGTTTATAATAGACACTCAATCAGTGCATTTATTGGCGACTTCATGCATCTGTGCACAATAGCAGCTTGTATGCAACCGGTGCGCATAATCCTAACTTAAAAATAATAATCGATGTGATGACCTCAGCACCATCTAATATGTTATGAAGTGATGCGTTATGAACTCTCTATTGTGTTCTTGGTTGATTGGAGCCATTCAAAGACATTTAATTTGTGTTTTGTATTGAAATCCCATTGCATTAGTTGGAGGTGGAATGAATGAGAATGAGACACTCTTAAAACGCAATTTAAATGCGAGATTATCACCAGGTTCAAACTTCAATGATCACAGCTTGCTGCTCTCAGTGGGCATTTCGTTGGAACACAAGCGAGAAGATTTTTTTTCTTCGGCTGGAGAAGAGAATGTCCTTTCTTTTATTCTATAGCTGTGTTTGTGTCTATATGTAAATTTTTAGTTTATTGGTCAACCTGAAGAAGACAACTCGGGTAAGTTTTCTACTCTGGTATGCTCTCGCTAGTGATTTATTTATTATTTAAGCCGACGGAACGCAGCATCCAAACAATAAAAAGTCCATTCTAATCTATTTTACAATTTAAACTCAACACCTACGAACACCAGAAACTCGAGGACGTTACTTTGTCTTCTCTTGTCTTGTTTGATCGTTCGTAACATGGACCTATGCATAAATAAAGGACCACAGTATAAGTAAAAGAAGTTTGAGACAAATCATTGAAGAACAACAGAAATAAATAATTAAACAGAAATGTCATGTAGATCTATTGGCTTTGGAGCTTTATTTATTTATTCACAATTGAATCAACGGGTTCACTTCTTGAGCAATAAGACAAATTCCTAGGAGTTTGACCATTAGCTTGACCAAAATCGATTGCGTTCGTTATACATGGAGAGCATGTGTTGACTGGGGCAAGATTAATGTCCAGCATGTAATGGACTCATTAGTCATTAGCAATTACGATTGTAATTATATGTGGGTAAAGTGGGTGCACGATCGGGTTGGTGCATCTCTCTTGGATTAATTAATTATTTGTTAACCGGCTGCGTTCCGGTTGGACACACATCTCGGAATAATAAATTGAACGATTAGGAGTTAACCGGGTTGATGATTTTTACTAATAATTTTATTCTAGTAAGTGCCTACTACTTGGTATAACGACCATTTGAACGAGTTATGATTGTGTTTAACAAGCGACTGTTACAATATTGTTGATTTCCTCACGCCCACTATTCATCATAGCACGAAATTATTTAATTTAATGTGCGCGCACGCGACAAGATGTTAACATGTTATGCAAAAATGTTAACAAAAAAGAAGAACGGAGCGAATTATGAATGAAAGGAATAACAAATAGATTTATGTTATAAAATCAGCAGCAGTAACATAACAAACATGTTAATCGTTTATTAATGTTGAGCATGATGGATGTCATTTTCACGTGGTGATAACTTTTTTTATTAATAAATTCTTAAAATGTAGACATTAGAAAAATGACCAAAGAATTTATTTGCTTTATTTATTAAGCTTTAATTTAACTTTCCATCATTACCCATAATGCAAGGGAAGTTGCATACATGAATGTATTAAAAAGCTCGCTGGGTTGCATAAATATTAAACCTGATTTATGAGTTTTGTGTCGTTAATCTTATTCCCTACATTGATTCCGTTTGAAATGCAATTATAATGCACTTTCTGCAATATAAAAGCTTGAAAACTTCCTTTCCTTTTGGAAATCATATGCAATTTGTTTTTGGTTTTGTTTGGGTTTATTCGCAGATTAATCCGTCTGTACCAAATACGGATGGAACGAAAAGAAACAGAAGTGATGATTACAGAACCCTGCAGTGAAAAAGATGTACAGCAAAAGAAACAAGAACAAGAAGAGGATACAATACCAAATGAGATTTTCATACTGCTGCGTGCCGAAATTAAAACACAATTAAATAAGCCCTGCAAGACGGATTGGGGAGTTCTGGTTTTGGGTTTATAATCGGATTTAAGCTGCAAATTAATTTGTAAGTTGTGTTCAGTGGTTATGGTGTAAATGTGATTAGGACAAGATGGCTGCCATGACGTCATACTAAGTATCTACAAAATGTCCTCATAAAAAGTTAATTTTAACAACTAGAGAAATATTTTATCAATCACATTCTAGTAAGTAAGTGAATAAAGGGAAGACTAATCGTTTCAATTACCGAGATTCTTACGCCCACTTGCACTTCTCGTTAGCACAATAATTCCGCCTTAGTGTGGTCGATAGGGGCATTAATTGTTTCATCCACTGTGAATTGTACGGATGCATGAATACTTAGTTTCTCTCATCAAAAGCATTTTGGAAATTATTCTTTCACAGGATGCACTCAATGGTTTCATTTCATTAAGAGACCGAGGACTCACTCATTAAAGACTCCTTTTCTCATATGCAACAGTTTAACCCTCTAGTAATAAGACGAGACAATGTTCATCTCTTGAACAAATGGAAGCCTTTGAATAGCAACAGGCATAAAGTGGGGGAGTTGTCAAAATGTGCTCTGACGCTGACAGTGACGCATTACACAAAGTGACATAGGGATGTATAGGGTTTTGTATGTAGGTACATGTTCAAAGTTTGTACAAAACAGGGGACATTTACAACCACCCCCGTGTTTCTATGTTGTTATTGTTGTCTGGGAACAGTCGTGTAATGTTATATTTACATGCACGAGTTAGTGTTGGCCGACCACAAACATGACGGTACATTTTCACCCTTTCCAATAACATTTTCATTTTATGTAATAATAATAATTGGTTAAGAGCTACAAGCTAGGAAAAAGAAAAATTTGATTAGGTAATAGCGTTTTCTGGTAGCTACTGCGCATGCGTATTTAATATACACCTACACAATTTTGAACATCATTAATTTGAAAGTAAGTAAAGTGCTTAAAGCAATTCTAATTATTCATCTTTAATTTAAACCCAGAATATTTCGATCTACAAGTATCTCTAGTTAACTACTGCTGCTACTGGTACCATCTCGGTATGTTGTTAAATAATGAGGTGTCTAAGTAAATAGCCAAAGCAACATGTATCGCGTCAATTACGTTAAGTTTTGTTTAAATTACACTATCGTATGAACACATCTCCGAAGATATCTCGCGGCAAACACTTCCTAACACTTTTTATTTCCTTACTCCTTACTTATTTACTTCTTCCTTAACTGAACTCTACTTTGTCATCTTCCTTACTCTTCAAAAAGATATCTAGGATGCTTAGACTCGATACGTTACGAGATGTGTCACAAGTATAGACAAGAACTAACGTTCGGGTTGTTAGTATGCATTCATTAAGAGAAGCAAGAAGAGGTTGCTTTCCCCAAGCGCTCTTCTTTATTTTTATCTCTCTGGGCGAGTGCCGCCGGTGCCGTAATTAAAGTAGTAATTAATGAATCTCTAGCTTGGAAGGAAAGGCAGGGTTCTCTAAGCTTGGGATCCAATACCAATAAAACAAGTTGACACTATCTATAGATAGATATATATTATCGTCAGGGCGGCATGGCGTCAAATCACGCATTTCCCAAAGCGCCATCTACCTATCTCTAAGAATGATCCTTTCGTCTATCTAAATGTTCATAATGGCTAAGTCATTAAGATTATCATCGAGGACATTAGTAAAAATTAAGGAAATTGAATTAAATGAATTTTATTTGTCATTATTTCAAGAGAAGAAGAAAATTTGATTCTGGGAAGATTGAAAGTGAATTGAAAAGAAGACAGGTCCTCCCCACGATGAATAATTTATGCAATAAATACAAAGAAAGTGACGATGAAGGTGACGCCCATCTCGAGACAGACAGATATTGCAATGTGGGATTCGACATGAGATTGGCGTTCCCTTCGCACGCAATTGTCAATATTGAAGGAATACGTAGGTCGTGTGCATATTGCAAGTGCGCAAGTGCATGTCACACACATTCCTATAGGGACCAAACAGTTGTAGGTTTTGGGGGGAATGGAAGAGTAAAGAGAGAAGGTATTCCCATTCTATCCCTTTATTTGAAGATTGATCTCTGAATAATGCATGCCCTCTCATCGTTCTGTCTGCCTTTGAAGTCAGACACATCAGTCTCTATGCTACTCTATCCTCGGAATGTTTTACCATTATATATACTTTTAACTTCAAAGATATGAGGTTATAATCTTTCACGTTAGAAGTAGGTATCAATGATATCAATAGGTCTAAGAACAACCAAATATTTAAATTTGAACTAGGGAGGTATATCTGATAAGAGAAAAAAGGAAAAGTTTTTCCATCTTCACAAATTTTATTTTTTCTAGAGACGTAACAATAAAGCTAACAAAATTTAGGTGTTCGTCCTAAATAAATTTCAATTCAATTTTTTTCTAAGTTATATTAGCAAAATGACATCATCAATTCTGCTAACTTAATCCTATTACGAATAATAAAGGTTTTTCCTTGTTTCGAGTAAAAGAAAAGTAAAACTGATGAAATGTGGAACACGTGGAAGATGAGAGGACACTGAAACGAACGCCGGAAGCGATGTTTATGGACCGCGTTCGAGATATTTTCGACGTGCGTGCCGCGGTCGGCTTTGGTTGCTACGGTCGGTAATGAGAATTGACACAATTCAGCACCCGGCACGATCGCACATGGAATTCTGGATTATATTCAATCCAGCATATTGCGAGATGTGTTAAAAGGTATCTAGATCTAGACTTCGACTTCAATGTGATTTAGTTACTTTACTATCTATCTTCAAAAGAAAAAGAAAGCTGGTTTTCATCACATTCCCATTTCCTTCAAATTTTGCCATCAAGAAATTTCTATATCCCTCTCACCCTTATTCCTTCTAACGGTCTAACCCACCTCTTAATAAATAACTAAAATTCGATTATTAGTTACAAGTTCGAGATGGCTTGAAGCACTTTCTCCGAAGTAGGCAAACACCTAAACAGTCAGGCTTTAATCCCCAAGGACTCAGGATTATATATCTTGGGATGGGCTATCCTAACCTTAGGAATAACCTCTCCCTGTTCTATTATGTTTCCTTGATTTAGTGAGTGCGAGGGTGGCTAACCTACTTGCAGCATCTTTGCGTTTACAAGCTAGAATCCTGACACGAGGAAGAAATTCCTTAATAACGGGGAGACACCATCGTCTAATTTATGGTCCGACATCCGGTTACCTCGTTGGGTTAGTGCCCTTTTTGCACGCAGCTTCCTCCCTATAGACACCATGATAATACCAAACTGGGGAGATAAGGTCCTGTTTTCGCCTCGGTTATTATATCCTTTATTATCCTTTTTTACATGGTGATATTGCCTAATTTCCAAGATTATACAAAAAAAGAACCCTCCAAAACAAATACGAAAGAAAAATCAGCGATGGCATGAAGCAATAAAGGTTTTAATGACAAACATCCTGAACATAAATACATGAATATGAATACTGTAATGTTGCAATGTTGTTTTTTTTATCTACTTTTTTGTATTACATCCTCGATGTTTTGTAACGCATTTTTTTTTCTATTCAAATATAGTATGCCAAACATAATTTTGTATTCATAGCTTGGGGTGTGTAATAAAAATATGGCGACACTGAATTATAACCTATTGATGGTGGTGTCTACTGTACATAAAATCAATTTTGTTCAAATCGAAATTTTTTTGTTCTTTGAGCTTTAGTGTTATATGGACAATGGATGTACAGAAATTGCGAGCATATTTATGATTTTCCTGTGAAAATAAATGCTAGGTGTATTGACAGCACTGAGGGAACATCTGTTGAGTCGACAATAGGGATTTTTGTTGGCTATTATGTTACTAGTCATGGCAACATTGATTATGTCTCTTCTGCGTTAAAAACTATCAAGAGTTTTATCATTTATTTTGCTTTTATATAATACCCTACCTGAACGTTTGAGTTTGCAAAAAGTATGAAAAGTCTTTTGATGAGGGTTTATGCATGTCAGGATTATTTACTAACTGTAACTGACTTCAGAAAGTTCATACAAAGTAAAAAAATGAAATGAATAAAATTATAATTTACCTAGAGGTGTAAATTTTCGCCAAAAAAGTTAAGATAAAAGAATAAAGTTAATTAAATTGTAATTACCAGAGGGCCAAATTTGGCAACAAGTTTAATTTGAATCCCATGCAAATGAGGTTAATTAAATATTCTTTTTCGGCACCATGGGCGAACACAACACATGCCAAGCAACCAGAGCTAACAACAACAGGTGATGAATTCAATCTGTGTCAGTCAACATTGGCTTCTTGCGAATCGTGGAGAGGAGATATTAATTGCCTCGGCTTTTTACATTCCATCACATGGAGCTTCTTCATTAACGCAGCGTGTAACACCGTCATGCTATAAAAATTACCTGCTATATATCTACAGCCAGATTTTATATTGTTATTATGTAAAGATGACGTAGATATAGGTTCTGTAGTTGCTTTTGCAAATTTCGCACAACAAAACCAAAATAGAAAGGAAAAAAATTCTGAATAGTTTTGGAAATCTGATAAAGTAAGCTTCAGGAAATAAGATGCGACTTTTTATCAAAGAAAGAATCCCCTGTCGTCCGTGGTGGGAATTTCAAAGAACTGTTTGCACCTTCTTCATCTCACAAACTCTCACCCGCCGACATCTTTCATTCTTTGTGGTTACTGCGCGCATAAATTTCTTTCGCGGCCCACACACGTTGTTGATACTCAGTCAACACTTGTATCTTACATCTTGTCTATTTAAACAGCCATAAAGTTCCTTTCTTCAACAGGTAACAAATTCTAAAATTTTACACCACCTGAATATGTATTCTCAAAATGTTCTCACATTTAGCTCATCAAAATTGAAAGGATAATTTATGAAAGTTTAATCCTTGGACAACAAAGTGAATAATTGGTAATTGGTGATAATCGCGTTGACTTTTCCATAAATGGAAATAAATATCCTTCATGTCAATTAACGACTGAGTATTACGTATTATGATGTAGGGTCGTAACAAGTCCTTCACGATGATCCGTCAATATTCATAAACTTAGTCCTGGATGCCTGCTAGCCTAGGTGTTGATTACAAAACGCATTAATACCAATTCGAACGGTCGTTTTCTCTTTGGCAATAAACAATTGGCTTCTGCCCATCATTGACAACGACATTATCGATGGGCCATGTTGATGGAAGACTTAATAAGCACACAATATCAATTTATTTATAACCCCAAAATTGACATATATTTCAAATAATCATTGAAATTACCAAATAAATATTCCACATTTTAAAATAGAATCGAAATATAATCAATTATATTATCTCATTAAAAGTTTTCAAAACATAAAACTATTATTTAATTAAACTCAGTCAATTGCTTTTGTTTGTCAATGAATGTGCGCATTTATCAACGGGTTAATGGCTTCGTTAATGAGCGTTATTAATTGATTTTTATTTGGAAGCAGCGAGTCAGCAGATAAAATTGAATTCAGGCGGCTTCGTGAACTGGAGAGATAAACTTAACGCGGCGTAAATCTGTTGGAAATTGATTTCGGATTTAATGGCGATGATGGTTCTCGTAGTTTGCATGAGGTGCAAAGTTGAGTCGACATAGCCTCAATTCAACACTGGCTAACTAGATATGAATGAAGTGAAACGACGTCGACGGGAGTTGGTCGCTTTGAAGATGATGCTTTAATGCAGCTTGTTATGCAACTTTTATGTTGCGATTTCCAACGCGAGATTACGGATTGATATGAGTTTAATGCGTAGCGCCGTAGGAAAGTCACGCGCTTTCCGGGAAATTCTATTTCAGATTTTAATTCATTTGGAAAATCTGGCACAAAGAGAATGATTTTGATTGATTTCACAAAGTCAATTCTTTCATCAAGAGAGGAAAAGGAAAACGGAAATACAATTTTCAATTATTGATTTTGGAGTGGTATAAATGTCTAAATTAAAATGAATCAATATTGGCACGTGATACAAATCTTATCTTGATTTGAAATCGGTAAAGTCAGGAAGCCCATTATGCCAGACACGATTTTGCATAAATTATAAGTAAGCTCACCTTCAAAACGGTCAAAAGATAATAAAAACATAATGGCTAGGTACACTGACAGCTCAGTGGGATATTGTCACCTACCCTTGCTAATAGAATTATGCCCCACACCCAAAAAGCAAACAAACTCAGCGGGATGTGCAGCTGTCCTGCTGATGTTTGGCCTCCGGTCATAAGCCATTTTACAAATCTTGCTAAGTTCTAGGGGAAACCTAAAATAACTAAGACGATAACAAAGTCATGATAAATTGAAATTCTTTAAATAAAAATTTCATGGAATTCTTCTTAAATGGTTTAAGTAAGGTCAGAAAATAAAGTATTGTTACTAGATGAAGAAATATATCAAAGAATCTGGTCTTTGTTTCTGCTTTGGGTGTTTGCTTTGTTCTTGGTAATATTTTTATGTTCTTTGACCACCCTAGAGATATAACTAGCTCTGTTTGTTATGTAGAAAGCTTATCGCTTATTCAGTAGACAATACGAGTGCCTTAATGTCCTCGCTCCCATTGTTTGTCCACGAGCAAAACACGCATGCATTTATATGTTTCGTATATTTTATTTGAATTTGCACAAACTTCCCATGTTCAGCAAAGTGCTGTCTGTACCAATAAGACCTGAGAATTTTCACTCTTGTTGCAGTTGTTCGTATATATTTAATCCTTTACAAACTATAGTAAAAGGTTTTGTATTCGTGTTGCTGCTCTGGATCACAAATATAAAATTTTAAAATTTTTAATTTAATTTAATCCTAAATGATTTTTAATAATAACATGTTAAAGAACATCCCAAAGGCGAAATTATAAAGAAAGAGTAATAATCCTTCCTCATAACTCTTCACATTTAATAATAAAAATTGATTTTTTCACGGGGCGTTTACGCCTTAAGTTGTTAAGTCGTGTAATCGTGTGAAACCGTCCCAAGACAAAACAGGTAAATGTTTTCTACCTGAGTAAGAAGTAGTCAGTATATTACCCAAAACAAAAAAGATTATATACAGCATGTTCAGAAAGTTTGAAGAAATCTCCTAAATGCTCGCAATATTTTACCCTCAAATCAAATGCATTGTTTTAATTTACGAGGATTTCAGTTAATAGCAAGCTATAACGATAACAAATTCGAAACTATCAATATTGGTGTTCTAGTCTAGTCTGGAGGCGAACCACCAGTGCAAAGGTTAGCGGTGCAGTTATGGAGTTGCGGACCGGTGGGTTACTAATACATCAGGTGCAACCTGCGCCAGCCAGCACCACTTATTACAACCCTATGCTCGCACGCGGAGTAGTAATTACACACGAGGATATTCCGGCTATGCACCATTTATTATTGCCACCGGGCAACAAACGCGGTAATTAATAACACATTTATCAGCGTCGTCAACGTTAAATTACCCTTGCTAAGATTTTCCTCCGAATTATTGCCGTCTAGTCTACCTAATCTAAATGTCTCACGAATCGAAATTGATTTCGAGTCCAAAATTTTAAAGCTTCAGATAAGATAAGACAAAAAGCAAGGACCATTTTTTATATGTAAAGGCTTTTTCATATTTCGTAAAAAATAAGGTTAGAATAGAATCCATGTCCTAACGCCCTGATAAATTACACCGCGTGTTTTGTACTAATCCGGAACAGTAGCAAAGTGTCAAATCTCATGTCCCTTGCAATATTAATACGACGAGCCACTCTCATAATGCAACAGCTGCCGAAAAAATTACACGGCGCCATCAATTTTAAAAAGCTTGCCGCACTCTCTGCCCTTTTGGCAGTGATTAATATTGTAACGTTCCTGCACTTTTTGTAATACGTGCATGTCACCGACTTGTTATGTTCGCATTTGGCGTTTTTATGCGCGCTTGGAGTGTCGAAATTTCCTCATTTTGTGCGAAACCCGGAGATTTTACTCTTGCCCAACGGATACAAGCCCTTTTATTGCTTCTTAGGACACAACAATGAAATGCTCTAGTCATTATCGTGATTTATCACCGGTTGACAATGTTACAGCGGGTAT
>JASKGN010021959.1:0-10703 GCA_030556245.1 Falagria sp. GC000072 | reverse complement strand
TAGCCCTAATTTTTGACATCATGAAACTGTCAGAAAACCCTTTGGAGAAGTGTTAGGGCTGAAGAACTGTCAAACTACAAATTGCGCTCGCCTCCATGTCAACAACGACCACCTGAGTGTAGTGCATCGAACGTGGGGCGGCGATGGACGGGCCGTTGGCCGAGATCAACGTGCTCGAGGTGATATTTTCATATTTAACTTTACACGATCTGAGGAATTGTGCCTTGGCGTGCAAGCGCTGGTACCGATACCTCAGCGACGAAAATAACGACGTGTGGCGGTTGCACTGTGTGCGAAGGCTCGCTGACGAAGCTCTCAAATCAGACCTTTTGGCTTCTGTGCCTACACACAAAGCGAAATTACGAGCGTTCCACCACGCATGGAACCCCAACGATTGCTCGAGAAATATCTACGTGAAACCGAATGGGTTTACATTACATAGGAATCCAGTGGCACAGAGTACTGATGCTGCTAGAGGTAAAATTGGTTTTCGAAGAGGAAGACATGCTTGGGAGGTGATTTGGGAAGGGCCATTAGGTACAGTAGCTGTGATTGGAATTGCCACTAAAGATGCTCCATTGCAATGTCATGGGTATGTTGCTTTGCTTGGGTCTGATGATCAGAGTTGGGGATGGAATTTGGTGGACAACCATTTGCTGCATAATGGGAATGCACAAGGAAATTACCCTCTTTTAAATAATGCTCCTAAATATCAGGTACATATCATTTTACTTTTTTATGTAGAAAGGTAATCTAATCTTATTTGTTTCAGGTTGGAGAGAGAATAAGAGTTATTTTAGATTGTGATGATAATACTTTATCATTTGAAAAAAATTATGAATTTTTGGGGGTTGCATTTAGAGGTAAAATAATTTATACATTATATTTTACTTTTTGTTAATTTTAAATGTAATATAAATAATTTTTGTATTAATTTAGGATTACCAGATAAAAAATTATATCCAACTGTATCAGCAGTTTATGGTAATACTGAAGTATCAATGGTGTATCTAGGACCACCATTAGATGGCTAACACACATCAAATTCCACACCCACTGAATTTTTATTGGATATAACTATAATTTTGATATTATTTATATTTAGTTATATTCAGACTGTTAGAATGTACGCAACTTCAGGATTTCACGAAGGAACTAACGACACATTATGAACAGAAGATGGAAGGACATTTCAGACGTACATTCGTGCATATAATAATCAGATTAATGATAATGACTTATACCTGCCTCATAATTTACGGAAAGAGTTACACATAAGAATGGCTATGTAAAATGACTGTCAGGTTTGCCATGTGATAATACTAATGTATAATTAACTATAATATTTATCTAGGACATAGAAAATGAATGAGAAGGATGTTGTTGAAAGCAGAAGATACAGAAACCCATGAAAGTGACGACTTCCATTATATAACTGAAATATACTTAACATCCAGGAGAGAAGAAATAAGATAAGAATAACTAACTAGCCTAGTTTTAAGCAATTTGCCATTTTTCAAATTTCAGAGTCCAGTTAAACAGGTAGAGTTAATGAGTAGAAATTTTCTTACCATTTACACTAAGAAAACCAAATTATTATTGAATTTATTTTAGTATTTGATTGTGTTCATTTCAAATTGATTTTTTGATATGCATTTGTGATATATTTAAGTTATTATTGTTTTTATTCGTTTTTTTTATACTGCAAGTCATTTTATAAATTTATTTATTATTAATTTTGGCAGTATTTATTTATTTAAACAATACTACATTCTTCAATCACCTAGTAAAATCAAAACATTTTGCCAAGATAATATATTTATAAATACATCTTTGCTTATTTATAATTAATTTTCCAAGAAATAACTTCTACAAAGTTTAAATCTAGTCTAGTTCATATAAAAAAACTCTCAATGGTTTTCTACTTGCCACTGTAAATTGAGTCGACTTAATATTGAATAATATTAAACAAGATGTAAATAATAGCAAATTAAGATTGTTTAAGAACAAACTTTGATTTCTAATGTACTACCTTCATAATTTAAGAAATTTCAAATATATATATTAATTCATTACATGCAGAAGCAAAATTAAGAATGGAAACAATTTGGGATTTGAATAGTTAGTTTTGCAAAAGTCATACCTCCCTAAAACAGTGACCTTTCAGTGTCATACACTATTAGTAATCATGGCAAAATTCATTCATTAATAAATAACAATTTAGAAGTAGAACAAAGAAATCAATTTGTATTTTAATCAATATTATTGACTGTAATAGATATAGTTTTGTACATAAACATAAAAATACTGCATAAGAAAGCATGAACAAGCAATGAAGAAATAAAAACGATTAAGAAAATTGTAAACCACGTTTAACTTATTAAAAACATTGTAATTATTATAACGAGAAGAACCAAAGAAGGATATCTGCAAGCATATAAAGAATGATAACTAACTAATCACAACAAAACATTCAATTCACACTTGATGTAAATTAAAATTTTCTCACTGGCTAAATTAATAATATATTTTTATTAGAAATAAATATTGACGATTTAAAACCTTATATAAGTTGAATAGCTTGTTGATGTCAGTTGCTAATAACAAAATAATTGATCATTGAAATTAAAACATCCAGAAGCTAAGAAAAGTGGTTGTGATTTGCATTAGTTTCAAATGTTATAAATTAAAGCTTTTAAGCAAATAAATAGTGGAAAATGTTATAGCTATAATTATTGTAAATTATGCTGTAAAACTGAACTAGCAACATTTCATTGTTCTGAGATATCTTGCATTACATAAGCTCTTGTAAAAATTTTATATATTGTTTATGATTTTACACAATACACTACCTGAATCACACAGTAAATTCAGAATAGGATTTTTTCAATGTAAAAATTTGAGGAAAGAAGTATATAAAATATTGTATATCAAAATGGTTATCCACAAGCTAAACATTTTTGAAATGATTTGAAAACCAAACACTCTGATGGAGATTATTGTTAATTTGTGTTGAAAGATATGCAAAATAGACTGACAATTAAAGTATCATTAACTTCTTATTTTTAAATAGAAGAATCCCTAAAATGTACTATCCTATTAATTCCTACACCAATCACATTTTGTTGGAATGTATTTTCTTTTGCTCATCGTACAAATATTTTGTAGATTGGATTTGAGTCAAATGAATTACCAATGCAAGAAAGACATCAACATAAATCCTTCTAGGATCTCAAATAACATTATTCTTGTAATTTTCAGATAAATATAGCACTTTTTTAAAAAGAACATACACAGTATATAAAAATAGTGCGTACTCACCAAAATCAAATGTTTTATGATGACACCAGATGTGATATACCATAATTTTACCATTCAAGATGTTATTAATAACTATTTATGTTTCATATTGCACTATTTATTTAATAAATCGGTTATAAATAAATGGATAATAAATTAAGAGCAAAAGTAACCTCTATTATGATTGGGCACTAGTAAGAGTACTAAGAGAATGTAACAAGGCCTTTGATTGGTTAGCTCAAAGAAAAGTCATGATGGCCGCCGACATAGGCCATCATGTGTTAGACAAAACCGTAGTTTGCTATATGGACTTTACTAATGATCACGATAAAGAGAATAAACGGAAATCAATGATGGCCGACATTCCCGCTCTTATAGATAAAACATGTGTTATTCTGGCTTAGAAACTTTCAATATAAAATACAAAAATGAATTGGGCAAATGAATATATATATATACAAAAAAAATATAAAAGATAATTAAGTTAAAACAGAATGATATGTTCTTATGAACATAATTCATAATGTATAACTGGAATAAACTTATCCAATGGTTTTTATTTGCAATATAATTTAATTGTAATGTATAAACCATGCAAGTTTAATTCGATTGCTTTAGCTGTTTATTTAAATTAAGCGTTTCAATTGTATTAAATATTTGTATTCAGCTGGCTGTACAAGTTCAACGTTTAATTTCGGCGATTATTTAATTTACTTTTTGCGTTTGAAATTTAGTCCAAACAATAATAATTTATTACCCAAAACAAATTAATTTACTCAAAAATAGAAATGCACCAAGAAAAAGAATTGCTTACTTTTTATTATAATCTGTTTCTTTTTACAAAGTCAAATATAAATAATTATACCATTGAAAATAGTTAACAATATTTATAGAATTTAGTAGAATTATGTTACATATTTTCTGTTACTTTACTTTCAACAGATTAGGAACAAATTATCAAATTAATAATGCATAAAATGTAATTATATCACAAACATAAAAAGGTATATACATTTGTTAATAAGAAAATTAAATTAATTCAGTTCCCTACCTGTATTTATTCCCTTATATTCCCTTATAATTTCAACATTTAATTGTTGTTTTTTAATTGGTTTATAATAATAATAAACAGTAAAATGAATCACCAATCATTCATACAGAGTGTATCAACATACTTTATAATTATATTTATATATCCTCTCAATTCTCAATACTTTTGTATAATAATAAATTAAAGTTATCATTACATACACTGTATATGTATTACAGTTTACTTTAATATGTACAAATTATGTACAAATTCTTTGAAGAACCTCTGAAATTTTCATTTTTTATAAAACAAATTCAATTTATCTAGTTTTCAAATTTGATTTAGGTTTTTGTAATCAATTTTCTATTACATTTGACCACAATATTAAATTGATTGTTTATCAAGAAAACCTTAGCTGAAATCCTAGAATCTATTTTAGTAATAGAAATATAAAAGGGCAGCTTTAGTTTTAATGTAAGTCCAAAGTAAAAATGTGTATTCAGTATTCTTCTAACGCATGACTAAATTTCCTTGCCACACATTTATTTTAACCCTGTATTATTCGAAACAAATTGGCCCAAATTATTTAGATTCTATTATAAATGTTATGCAAAGTTTTGATTTGATTCCAAGATCGTTGACAATTCTAATAACAAACAAATTTCCTAAGTTAAATGCTTGAGTGATATTGAAAATCGAGTGTTTTTATACCCCATATACCAACCACTAGAGTGTCCTTTCATTTTCTTCGTTTTGTCGAATTTACTTGCTCTGAACATTCATTTCCTCGATAATGTCCCTCTCTCGTTAAGTTTATCAGCTATTAACTGTCTTCTTGACAGTTCCACCCTCCCTGTACCCTCTTTACTTTTTACAACGCTCTTCCATTCGCATCAATTCCATTTGCTAGCTGGGAACACTCGCGATTGCATTATTTGCATCTTTTTTACATTTCAACCGTTTGCACTGTTTAAATTCTTTGTTTTCAAGTTGACACTCGCAAATGTCATTTATTTTAAATTCATTTATCTTCCCTTTATTCCATTGAGACAAGAAGGTCTTTGTTTCCTTGTTTCTATTCACTGTTACTTTAAAATTCAAACACTCTTAAAGTATTACATTACTTAGGTCATCTGAAGTTTTGAACAATTCACTTATGAATAAGTCAGATAAATAATGGCAGTGTTATCGTCACAATTCTATAACTGGACTGATACCAAATCGCAATCATATAATTCATGCTCGGGAGTGACGTCCGGTCTACTGGGTGGTAGACTACGGGCATCCTCCGAGCGCGAGGGCTATACAGATATCTCCTGAATTTGTACCCTTTTCTTCATGGTACCCCCACCACATGGTTGCTGATTCTGTGGATTACTGGAAGTACGTACAGGTGGCTGTGGACGTTCTTTCCTGTTTTCACATCCCCCCATCCCACAAGATGTGTGAGCACATCGAGGCATTGTTGAATAACACGGAGGTTTCTCTTCTAATCCTCTAACAGTCACAGGGGAGGCCCTTAGAGACCCACTGCATGGTGCCATCTGAATGTGTTCAGAGGATGTAGGTGAACGTGAAACTCGACCTTGGGTTGATTGACGTTTACGGTCCCGCTCACGTTGGTAATAAATCCCTGCGAAGATGAGCATATTCAGAACCAGGAGCAAACATCCCACGCCTACTGTCACCCCAAGAGCTGCTGTGTAACTGTAGTAATGTCTAGTTGCAAGACGTTGCAATAATTCACCATCCTCTTCACTCACGTCCTCTTCATCGGGGACGTCCAGATCTAATAATTCTTCGTCATTCGATGTCGTTGTGGAAGATTTTGGACAATCTGTTCCAGCATTAGCTCTAGGATCAGTCATACTCGCAGGATGAAGTGGGGGTGGTAGACGTGTGAAGGACTCAGCTCTTACTGCCCCTATGAATTAAAATGGAAAAGGTTAAGAATTGGACGTCTGGAACCTGTAAAGTATGTTTTAAATTCACCAACCAGCATAATAATGTGGTTCCCTTTCATGAAAATGATGATGCCTCATGTTCACATCCTCATCACCGGGTTGATGAAGCTGTGGGATGAGGTTGAGCCAAACTGCCATCTTATGACCACGATAATGGCTCTTCATCTTGGGTTTCAAAGCTGGAAGAAGCCAACAAGAATTAAACCCCTCCTTACATAAACAATGAACATCATCTTATCATCAAATATTCCTTAACTCATGCGACAAATAGAAAATGGAAAATTTAAGCCCAATACAACGTGTGAGTTAAGTTTCACTCAAAAAGTGACCGTAAGTCTGGGAAAGCCATCCACTAGTGAATGCTGTATAAGTCCCTGTAAGACGATTACAATAGGAAGGCTGAGCAAATTGTCCTGGGTAGGCAATGCAAGTGGTGACGTTTGTTTTAGGCTATAAAATAGTTTACTTAATAAGTTAATCCGATTTAAGCGGCATGCACTTTTGCTACGCGGCTCTATTATGTTCTACTTCCTCTTTGTGTGATTGTAGATGTTAGTTGCAGTTGTGTTTGTTGTTTACTGCTGCGAATTGTGATAATAAGTGGATGTGTTGGGATTTTCACTAAAGTAGGGTTTAAGTTGGTTGTAGGGTGAGTAAGAATGAAAATGTATGAAATGGGGGAAATGAAATAGGAGGTGTTAAGCCTCTCCAAATGTGATGTGTAGAGAGAAGAGTCCTTACCCCTTCCTTTGACTATTAAGCTAGAGGGAAGGGGTAAACGTATAGGTATATAAGGAGCAGCGTCTTAGAGACTTTTAGTCAGTTTGTCCAAAGTTTTGTTTTCATAAGAAATTAAGGATAGAATAAAGTTTCATTCTTTTTTCTTAGAGGGATGTCTCAACTCGTAAAATCAATGTTTTGAGATGACTTCATCTTTTGCAACGTAATCCCAGAGCAAATTTAAATTTGAATCAAAATTCATTCATCGTCCAATAATTTTCGGGTTCTTTGTGAGGCTCTCGACATACCGTCGTCCACCATATTATTTCTTTGGCATATTTATAACCACCCAAAGTTCTTCGGTCGGAATATTTGAAATCCTCATGCATACAAAGAGTGGATAGAAACTGTTGCAAAGAGAAATAAGCGAGGGAAACATTCAATGGGCGAAATAAGCTGCCACCAGGGAATAGAAACGCGAAACAGAAACCGGGACGCGATTTAATGCGATTTCGGCAGTCGAGTCGAGGAGTCGAAGGCGGTTCCGCAGCTAATAATATTTAACGAGCACCTTGGGGCGGCAAGGACATTTGCCCCGGACCCAGACGCAATTCTCGAATTTCGTCACCACCGTGATTTCACGTGTTTTATCAATTCGAACTTTTATATATACTATCGATTTAATCATTACATTGTAACAAAAGAGTCGGATATGAACTACCCATATCATCAAAGGACACAATTAATTTCATTACTAATTAACAATCGTGTTAATAAATGATAAATTGATTAATTTAATGTAATTAGATATTTGAGTGATAATTGCAACTGTTGCAATTGTGTTTACGCACACTTTTTCCTACCACCCCCAGTGAACGTATATCGGTGTAGAGTTGATTGATTGATTTCGATAGCGTTCGTGTGATACGAGAAGACCGAAAAAGCGAACGCTCGAAATTAATTGATTCGTTATATACGCCAGTGCACTTTTCGTGTCGGCTGATAAATGCGTTGATAGTTTCCCTCCCTTGTAGTATACTTCGCTATCGAGGTTGGGGGTTGGCTAGGCAACAAATTGCCATACATATTACCAACTAACCCATGTTCAAGTACTGCAATTATTACATGAACAATCTTCTCATTTTCCCGGATTTCACACGAGTTTAATAACGATATCAATTAATTGATTAATGACTACTTGCAATCTACAGGGAACTACTTTTATGTTATAGCTAAGAATTTTCTATATAAGGTAAAATTCTGGTATGACTCTAAGAAATATCATAAAAAATATGATAAAGCTAAAACATGTGATAATTAATTGATGTATAGATGATTGGCGTGGCGAAACCATTATGGTTGCCTATTTTCGGGGCATTGTGTTGTACGGAGCGGAAACGACGCTTTCCCGCGAAAAACTCCAACAATTACCTTTGGAAAATTGCTTCGGGGGAGAAATTCACGAAATGATTGACAAACGATGACGGTGCTATACTTTTACCCTTTTTCTTCCCTTTCTTAGCTTCACATCAGACATCAGTTTAATTAATCAAAGAAAGTTTCCTTTTTTCGCAAGAAAATAAGAAAAACAAAACTTCAAAAAGAAATATTACTCAGTTAGCAAGAGGAAATTACAAATTAAAGAAAACAAACATTGAAATATTCAACAATTTATAAACATGGTTTTCCGACTTGGGAACTCATTTTCTTTGAGTTCCCATTCGTCTCAAAGAATTTTAAGTACTTTATGTACTCTGAAGAAAAACCTATATCCAGTTATAGCATTTTAAACTTTGCCGCAGTCGTTTCCGGTCAAGTGGCCATCTGAGGAATGAAATTTCCACGCCGTCTTCTTACCATTTCTATCCCTCTTGTAATGTTTTTCCAGTAAGAGAAGAGGAAAACCGCTTTATGGTGGACTTTATGTTGAAATGTACAAATAAGATCCAAGATATGCAGATAGGTTTGAAAAAACGACGATTGCAGAGGTCCCTTTGGGAGAACTCCAAAAAGGAGGACGATGTCCATGTCCGCAAAGGACTTCAGGATAAAATTGAGGCAACTATGGTCGTTGCGGGAAAACTTTTATTCGCGAACAGTTTGCGATTCGATGCGTTTCGTCGTTCAAATCATTGCCATTGCATATATCGCTTTTATATCGTCGTCGTTTTTGGCGTTATCCTTTCTATTTTTTAGGTTTAAAGTCGGTTTTTATTGGGCTTTATCTCTTATCCTTTTATCTTTATATTTAATGCTTATTGTTTATTTTATTTTGATACCATGCAAGGTTTATGTTGAAATTTTCAAGTTGGATCTATTCTTTTCTTTGGATAAATTATGTTACGTTACACTCGGTTTGATTTAGTAAATCGACATCGTTATGTAGAGTTCATCATCATTATCGTCATCCACAAAGTAAAAGGAGAGTAATGTCAGGATAATGTTTAACCCAAAGGAAGAGTTATTACTCAAAGCTTGAAGCTTCCTGCTTTGACAGAACTTGAAATTATGAAAAGTATTTGTTTTCAGTCTTGTAGACGTTTCATAGTTCATTCACTTTGTTTGTTGCTTGATCTTTCAGAAACTTTAACTCTTTCAATATACAGGATGCCAAATTATTATTAAATTAAAGGATATAAGTTGCAAACTCCAAAATAGTTTTCAATTTTTAGTTTATAAAAAGGATCTTTTTTGAACTGTGGATAATATTATAGAGAACAACAAGCTCCTTAGAGAAAAAAGCAACTGGAGAATAAAATGAGAGGAGGGGGAAGAAAGTTTTGGTCTATATGAAAGTTCTAGTTGATACAATTTGTATATCCATGAATTTCCTTACAACCCAAGCTTGAGAAACAACAAGATGTAGATTTAGATGAAAAGTATAAACACAAATGCAACTGGAAGCAGAAGGGAAGTAGAGTTTAGTGTGGAGGTGGGAGAAAACATGAAGGAAGAAAAGGGAGAAGAGAAAAAACCACCAAGGGAGCACTTTATTTATTTGCAATATTTATCGTCGGTATAAATCTCACATCTAACTTACCCAGAATGAAACAACACCTCAAGTACCTAAGTTTTACTTCTTCCTATTTTTACCCTCTACCTATCAGGCCTTGATTTACTTAATTTTTTTCTTCATAATTTTAATTACACCCAATGTGAAAATCAATTTCAAGTTGAAAATGGAACTACGAGTATGATAAGCTGCTAGATACGAATATCTCAAGGCTATAATTAATATTAAATGTTAATTTAAAATGATTACGAGGGCGGTAACACAGCTCTGAGAAAACGGGAAGTGCCCAGTGGGACAGACGGCGATATAATCCAATTTACGTAGTTTCGAATTTCCCCCGTTTTCCACTATCGCGCGGCACACTATTGTGCTGGGGGCGGCAGCAGTCAGTTGGGAATGCACGCTACAGATTGCTCGCCGATTGCCGATTACACAATGTCTAAATGCCTAAGCGCACACAATTTATACAAGTAAATGTATATATACATTTGTATATATTATATCTACATTTGTATAGCTGAGGGATATAATGTGTACATATAAAGTTCACTTTCGCTTTATGGCTGCGTTTCAATATTGAATTTTCTCAGATTGAATAAAATACGGATGAAACGGGAAGGACAAGGGACTGCCTGCATAAATTATGTTCTAATTGAGGTTAGCCTGGTTAAAGCTT
>JASKGN010021933.1:0-20291 GCA_030556245.1 Falagria sp. GC000072 | reverse complement strand
TTTCTTAGGTATTTATGATTTTGTATAAGGAACTTTACTATCGTCATATTTACGCTCGTATTCAAGGAGGTCCAACATTGGAACAGCGCTTCAATTCATTTTACAACTATTGTGATTTGTTTAATTACATATTAAGTGCTGAAGAACCTGTACCATTAGAACTCCCTGAATTATGGCTTTGGGAGTTAGTAGACGAATTCGTTTATCAATTTCAATCGTTCGCACAATATCGTGCACGTCTCCAAAAGAAAACAGCGGTTGAATTGGAATTGTTGAATAATAACAACAAAGTTTGGAATGTTCTTTGTGTATTGAATGTACTCCATTCTTTAGTTGACAAGAGTAATATTAAACAACAATTGGAAGTTTATGCTTCTGGTGGTGATGCAGATTCAGTAGCTGGAGAATTCGGACGGCATTCTCTTTATAAAATGCTTGGATATTTCTCATTAGTGGGTCTCTTACGTTTGCATTCTTTATTGGGAGATTATTACCAAGCTATTAAAGTCCTTGAAAATATTGAAGTCCATAAGAAATCCCAATATGCTCATGTACCAGCATGCAAAATCTCCACATCTTATTATGTTGGATTCGCATATATGATGATGCGTCGTTATTCCGATGCTATTCGTACATTCTCATCGATTTTGTTGTACATTCAAAGAACCAAACAACTCTTTGCTACGAAGAGTTATCAACATGACCAAATCAATAAGCAAACTGATCAAATGTATCATCTTTTGGCTATCTGTTTGGTTTTACATCCACAATGTGTTGATGAAAGTATTCAACAGACACTTCGTGATAAAGCTTATCATGAAAAGATGTATAAAATGCAGTATGGAGATTTGCAAGAGTTCGAAAACTGCTTCGTTTTTGCATGTCCTAAGTTCTTATCACCATGGCCTCCAGGTGTAGATTCTATTCCTGGAGATTATTCCAAGGAAGCTATTAAACATCAAACACAAGTATTTATGGATGAAGTCCAACAACAGAAGAATTTACCTACGATTAGAAGTTATTTGAAACTTTATACTACACTGCCACTTATTAAACTGGCGACATTCATGTCCCAATCACAACGTAATAATGAAAACAAACGTGAGATCGAGAAGGAAATGCAACAATTGCTTATTCACTTGTTGTGCTTTAAGCATAAAATGAAGAATGTTGTTTGGTTGAAGGGTGCATCTGGTTTGGAAGGGAAATTCCAAAGTGGATCTGAGGTAAATTTCTTTTATTTAATTAAATGTTAAAATTATTAATTATTATGATAAAATAACGAATTATTTTTATGCAGCTGGACTTTTATATTGATAATGACATGATCCACATCGCTGATACAAAGGTAGCACACAGATATGGTGATTTCTTCATCAGGAAAATCATGAAATTTGAGGATTTGAACAGGAAATTACATCATCTTAAATTGTAATTTTATTGAAATTCAGATTAATACACTTTTTAAGATGTCTAAATTCATTTGTTTTAAAAAATATTTATACATTTTAATTATGTCGTATTTACAGTCTTCTAGATATAATTCTAACTCTAATTTAATCCTCAGAGATTTTCAATTGTTTTCCTTTCTTCTTTGGTTTCCATGATCTCTTCATAAATCTTCTTTTCTCAGAATCACTAACCAAAGTTGTAGGCACTTGTTTTTGTCGAAACAATGATTTGTGTCTTGCTTTAAATCTTGTTGACTTATCAGAATCTTTATAATATCGCACATCAGTTTTTACTTCTTCTCGAAACTGTTGCCATGGATGTACTTCTTCTTCTGGTTGAATTTCATTCTTCCAAGCTTTGAAACGCATCCTGAATATTTTGAAACCCTTTTGAAAACTTTTACGTTTTCCTGAAAACAAAAGCAAATTGGTCAAGTTTTGTAATAAAAGTATAGCGACAATTTCCATACCCAAATCGTTTGAAGAATCATTAGAAATCTTTTTACACTTTTTATAAAACTTCTCAAGATGTTCCATAAATTTAGCATTCGGTGGAATATTTTCTTTTATGCTTTGTTCCATAACAAACAACACATAAGGAAAATCACAATGAAATGTACTTTGTTGTAACATTGCTCCCAAAATTTCTGTATTTAATCTAGTAAAAAAAATACAAAATTAAGATTAAAAAAAGGTTCTTCAAGAAAAAAATGAAGTCACGTGATGAAACAAAGCCACGTGAATTCTTTGCATATTTGAAAAGACTTTATATTATACCTATAGCTAGCTGCTCTCATCTCAACTAAAAAATTCCCTGCCTCTTGTTTATTCTTACAACCCAACGCTAATAATCCATAAGTAAGCAAATCAGGAAGAAAATTTGCCTTTCGCATTAATTCCAATACATCTTTGGCACCTTCATAATCAAAACGCATGCTGCGTTTCTTTATTAACATATTAAAGAAATCGATATCAGGTTTTCTTCTGCATTTCTTCATATAATTTAACAATTCCTTCTCAACTGTATTAGTACTAGGCATACAATCTAATAACTGTGTAAAAGTTTTAATATTCGGTGCACATTCATTCTGTTCCATATCGCTAAGTATATTTTGCCACCCTCCTAATAACAACAAACGATCTTCTGCTTTCGTGATCTCATCAATTAATACAACGTCCCCCATATTAGCCTTTTCCGCTAATAAGTTTGGTCGATTTGTTTCATTTGTAATTGTACTTAATTCTTGTTTCATATCAACTAATCCACCTTCAATTTCTTCACTTTTTAAAGGCTGAGCCATAATTTCTTCAATTTGATTTTCATTACCCTCGGAAAGTTTCACAAACTTATCAGTCTTAGGCAAAATTTCTTTTAAAACAGCTTTGGTAGTATCCAAATTTCCTAATCCACAATCCCTTGTTATTCTTAACAACAAATTATAACTGTAAACAGATGGTGTTATTCTTTTATCAATAAATTTACGCCATATTATTAAAGCATGTCTAAAACCTGCTTCTGTATCAGTGATACATGCTTGCAATAAAAAATTCAATGTATCATCTTTAATCACAAACTTCTTTGCAATCATTTCATCAACTAAACAAAATGCTGCTTTAATATCTCCACATCTGCCATAAGCTTTAATCATAGCATTATAATTACTATCGTTGGGCTCATAATGACTTTCAATCATGATATTATGTAAATGTTTTGTTCTTGTTAAACCATCTTCTGGCCATGGGCTATTTGAACATGCATTAAATAATGATGTATATGTACTTTCATGTATTTTCAAACCTCTTCGCTTCATTTCAGTATACAATTGAAAAGCTTTCTTTGTATATCCAACTCTACCACATGCCCCAATAAGTAAATTAAACAAATAGTTTTCGGGTATTACTTTATCTTCTTTTATCATTCTTCTTTCAACTACTTCAATAGCTTCTTTAAGTTTCTTCTTTGCTATTAATGATTTTATTATATCTGCATATTGCTTTGTACTTAACTTTTTGCCAATTGGTCTTCCACTACTGATATGTTTTTCTTCTCTTAAATCATCTTCATCTGTTTTTTCTAGAGTTGGTGGATCAGGTCCAAAAATATCTGGATTATTTTGTAATCGAACTAAGTATTCGCTATCTTTCTTTTCATTTACGGGCTGTGCTTGTTCAGATATTGGTGGAATTGATTCCACTTTATTTTTATGTATATACCTAAAAGATTGCAAAATGCTTCCATTTTTAGAGAATGCTAGTTCTGGAAGTGTTGTTATAGATTTTAATTTTGTAAATTGTCTTAAAGTTACTCTCAACATGTTTTATTTTGTTCAACCTCACTGTTTCTGGCGGTAAGGTTAAGTTTTTAAAATTATGGAAGTAGTGGGGATGTAGAAAACTTTTTCCCTCTTTGAGTTATTCAAATTTGGAAAAGTTTTTTGATTTTTATGACCAATTTTAGGAACAGCATAAATAAAACAACTTCTAACAATAAATATACATAATTATATTATTAAAGCACACAATTTACAATAAGACGGATTTTATTCTTGGCGATTCGTAACGCCAGAGCAAGTTTGCCTGGACGGCGAGGCAGGGTTCGAAAACCCAGTTTCCCTAATCGGGGACAACGCAGGGGTTTTAGTTCTATGAACAACAGTACTGCGTCGTCTTCGACGATATTGAGGGGCTCTTCGTATGCCATTGTTTAATCGTTGCTGTTGCAATATGCTTAAGGCATTAGCTAATTCCGATTCGCTAATTAAACGGCGTCGTGGTGGTGGCAATGATGGTGGCAGGATGTCTCTATTTACACAAGGAACGGCTTCAGCAACAGTGGGAATGGGTTCGATATCTTGTGACACAGCAGGGGTAACTTGATTATTCCGTCTACGATGGTTGCCAAAATTACTAAGCACTCTTAAAAGGACACGCAATTTGGCACTGGACCAATGAGTTCTTCGATCTGTTATGGACGGTACTGGACTCTTGGTTGTTTTGTGATTTTTGCACAAGGACATGAGACAGCGCGGCTCCTCATCAGGACTATCTGGCACTGACATGCAGCAGTTCCATTTCTGTTTGAATTTTCTTGGACGTTGAGCAGATTTACGTTCGTCAGGTACTACCACGTTGCTTACACATAACGAACAATCTTGAGGGGTTGAAGGTGGTGTTGGTGTACATGTGAAGGATTCTTCAAGGACGGCGAAAAGTGTCATTCTACGTTCTTCACAACGAAGGTTCATGGGAGGTCTGTGTCGTAAGAATGAACCTGGTGAACATCGCTGTTGTTGATGATTGTTAGCTTCTTGCACTGGTTGTTGAGGATTCGTTTGTCGCTGTTGTCTTATATATTCGTAGGTTGTCAGTCCCAGAAAAGATATGTAGATGTGGAAGAAGCACAGATGTAATAATAAACCAGCGATGATGATTGCAAGCAAACCAAGGATGGCAACGATTGCAAGGAAGGCGGCGTCACTGCTGGGTAACGAGGATTGAGTCACGTTGGTATCGTTTGCAGGTGCACGACTCGTTAACCAAGAACTATCCGTATGGTGAACAACAAATTCGGCGATGGCAAGCAATGCCACGAAGGCAGAAGCTGCCACCGCCGTCGTCACGCACATCAGGAACGGGGTGTAATTGCGTCCTCCGACGCAATGATTCAGCCACTTGCAGTGGTGGTCGAAACGGGCCACGCACTTGTTGCACGCGCTGCAATGCTTCGTGCGTTCGCCACTCACGAGTACTTTGCATAGATGGCACAAACCGCCTTCGATGACGTGCGCGTGCTTCGTCCGGTCCAAGGTCGGAAGCGGCACAGGCGTCGTCTTCCTCAACGCCGGTTCCGCCGGATCTATAAGCACGGCGCCCAGATGTGCCGCCAGATGTAGCAGCAACAGAGTACACAGGATTGCGAGAGCGACTGGTTGGAGGCGGACGGGTAACGCGGGCACGAGGAGCAGGAAAGTTCCTGCTGATAGACCGATGAGGGCCAACCAGCCGGACACTTGCAACGGATGCAGGGGTAACTGCAAACCGTGTTCGCGTCGAAGGACTCGCGGTCCGCCGCTGCTTAACATCACATGGCACGGCACAATGGAAGAAGAAAGGTAGCTGCAGCAAAGCAGAATAATACGAGGGGTTGGTTAAGTAAAGCGCGGAGGCGGCAAACTACATGCTACCAAGGGTTGCTACGTCGTCACTGAAGTTGTAGCATGTGTGTACAAGAATGAGGAGAGAATTGAATGTTTGTATCGACCCAATCGTTGCGGTGGCTTTTTTTCCAGGGCAGGCGTTGCGAAATTAAGATTTGGTTGTTGATAAGAGGCAGGAGGGTTGCGCCGCCTCATAACGGTAAAGGACACTGAACTGCCACCGACCTAAGTCTGGATTATTGTGAAGGGAATGTAGGTGGCGGTGTGATGCTAAGATTGAGGGAGAGGAATAAATTTTGATATTTGTTTGCTGATATTTTAAATTTGGTTTGTTTATTTTGAATTTAGATATTTGTAATTATAAAGTTTAGGGATAAAAGTTCATTGTCAGTTAGTTTAATATTTAATATAGTAAAAGCAACAAGTAACTATTTGCGTGCAGGTAATATTTATTTTCTATTTCTGGTACTTAAATTATTACTATGTGACTATAAATTATTTATAAACTTTCTGGCTGTACAAAGATATAATAAAATTAATAAAAAAAACAATGAAGTATTGATAAAAATAATTAAATATTCTGTAGTAGGCTTTGACCACGACCACACGTAGCATTTGTTTTGGAGTCTCTTTAGTGGCAGGCAGCCATGTTGATCACACATTGCACAAAATGGCTGCCAATGTCTTATTATGATTATAATACTAAATATAAATATAATTAAATAATTAATTGATTGGAGCACTTGAAAATATAATTCTTGGAAGTAAGAATACATAAACATTTACATAAAAGTTGCATAAGCAAAGAAGTCTAATGGTAGTAGCACAGCACAGCGTTAGTAAAATCAAACATAATTATAAATATTGAGGTATTAGAGGGATTAAGACATGCTATTGCAATATCATAATAATCAATCAAGATATTGTACATATTGATTGATATCATAATGCTAATATTACTTCTAATGAAGTTTAATGTCAATAAATGTATCATTATTAGTAAAACACGGCAAAACTATAGCGAATGTACAAATTGTGTTTTTGTAGTGGGATGTATGTATAACGTATTGACATTTAATATTTTATATACTAAACAAATATTATATTTTTTTACTTTACTTTTCCTAGTATAACTTTCATATAATTCTTAATTATATTTACAATAAATTAATTTAATATAAACAATGTTAGTGTAGGTCACTAAAGAAAATATAGTTTTCATCTGTAAATTTTTATCTGCAAAGAAATGAATATAACAATCATAAATTAAAATAACCAATCAATATAGATTTAGACCAACTGCGTAATTTTCTTCAGAGCAGTTGACAAACCAAAAGGCAACCCTTCAAAATGGGGAAGTTCCACAAAGATGGAGAAGTGCAACGTGACGCATTGCCAATCATTGCATTTATAGTTTCAAACATGTTATACGTAAACTGTTCAATTGTTAGGTTTCATTTAGTTTAATCAATACTAAATAATATAATTGATTAAGGAATTATATAATATATTCTTAGATCTTCTAATTCTAAGGTTTATAAAAAATTACTTAGTTCAACAAAATACTAGCAGACATAATAATTATATATTAACTCATAGTTTTTAATGGAATTCTCTAGATCTAATTTTAATTTAAAATTTCTTTCCAAAAGTGAATTCAAAATTGAATTAAGCTTTCATACTTAATACATCTAAATAATTAAATATTATATATTTGCTATATATTATTTTTGAAAATCCTGACGCTCGCAAGAATATTTATGTTTCAATTACTCGTTACGTTTTCAGTCCCCTCTCATGCAAAACGTGGGCTTTGTAATCGTACAGGTGGTGTATAAATGCGACGCGCAAAGTTTACTCCCTTCGCATATTCACATAATCATCGCAAGCATTACAAGTAAAATGGCATCCTTGTGCGCTCTTCTACTTGTGAATTTGTTATTCGTTTCATTTGTTTATATTCCTTCTACTAACGCTGCCCCATTTCCATTGGTAAATTATAATTTCGATAATTCAATTGAATTGGATCCACCTGCTGTTTACGACCAATATGAAGAAGGTTTTGCTCCACCAATGATTCAATTTCCGGTGAGTTTTTATTATTTGTTATTTGCTACTTTTACATTTTGATTCAAAGTTTGGCAGGAAGAGCGTGGTTTGGGTCTTGCTAACTTTTAAATTGTTCAAGTGGTCTACTAGAGGCCTTAAAACTTTTAAATGTTTTTATCTTTGGCATTCAAAATAAATTAAGCTTAGGGCGTTTAAACATTAGCTATTTCAAAATTCACTAGTGGTGCCACTAGAACAACAATAAATAATCCATGAGATGATTATTTATTGTTGTTTTAATGCAAATAATTTCTTCTTTAGAGGGTTCGGAAAAAGAATTGAATTAACATATCAAAATATATCCATGTTTATTTTATTTATGCTAAAAATTCAAAGTTTAGAGAATGTTTTTCGTACTCAGCCAAATACATTATTTAATTAACTAAATGAATAATACTTTGCTAAAACATATGTTTCCCCTGTACTAACTGAAACCTAATACCTGAGAATAAATCTTCAGGATGTTTTATTTATAAATCTGTTTAATTATATTTCCCACGTGTTTCATTATATAAATCAAAAACTTTTTATTAAAGATCATTTACATATACAGATGCCAACTCTAAAATTGAAAAACAATACGCGATTTATTTCAATAAAATTAAAAATACATTTTTAATTCAATTTTCTGTAATATATAAAAATCAAAAACTAAAAGAGTGAAGTAATTACGAAACAACTCGAAGTCATATTGCTGCAAACAAGAAACAGAATCTTTTGCAAAAACAAGCACAATTCAATTGAACTTGACACATTAACACTTCATAATGCCTTGTTTACTCTTTTCTTGTTGTTTCATAAGTTTGCATAAATTAAAATACAATTATTACTACAACATTATATCTATTTAGGTATAACATAATAATTAATAAATAATCAATATATAATAATTATAATAATTATACCATAAAAAGCTGTTTACAAACAAAATAAAACTAAGAATAATTTATTCTTATCAATACTCAGCAATGTAAATCGATAAGAAAAGTTATAGGCTATTAATTCTTGAAAAATGTAAACAATATGATTCAGATTCAAATTCCTTAAATATTTAGGGCAAAATATAAATTTATATTCCATTTTAAAATCTTACAACTTATAATCTTTTTGGTTTCAGAATGGACAAGACGATAGACTTTATGCCTCAACAAGAAATAAATTACCATGGAAAAGAATAATGGATCCAGTAAGCACAGAAATGGCTAAAAACAAACGAATCAAAAAGAAATCATGTAAGAATTAACATTACACATTTTTATTCATAATTATTAATTTTTATGGGGGTGGACTACTTATAGTAGCTGATAACAGTTTTTGTTCATTGTTGGCCACCCCTGTACTAAAAGATTATCATGTACCTTGAACTCATAAAACTAAAAATGCATAAATATCCTAATTAAACAAATTTTCTTTTTATTGTTATGTACTGTTATATTATTGATTGCAATTTTATTTGACTATTACAATGTTTTTATTCAAATTCCAAATTCATTATCACGTAGCATGAACGCAGCTATTTGTAATTGTACAATTTGTGATTTATTGTAATGTATGTTTGCAAACGTGCTTAAATAACCGTCTTAATTCGTTTTTTCAAACGATAGCATTTTCAGATGCTGCACCTTGTTACTTCAAAATTTGCAACTTGGGAAAACGCAGAGTTAGAGCTTTCAAAACAACGAGAATACCTCAGGAAGATATGCGATTCTATTGAAGTGATAACAATATCTAATACTTCAACAAGTACAAGAATTAAATGTGTAGAAATTTAAGTTTATTATTTTAATTATTATAAGTTATCATTTAGTCACTTTTTTAAATATTTTATTATTTCTTATAATTTCTCTCTGTGGTTATATGTTACATGTATTCAATTTATTTATTTATTTATTTATAATTTTATTTATTTGTTATAGAATTAGTTGTTATCTATTATAGTTATTTAAAGATACAGATGCATAACATTTTGAAACTATTGGGTGTTCAAAGATGTTTAATGTCCACGTGATTAAAATTAGTCACGTGTATGTTAACGTAGCAAATTTGAAATGTGGTCATGTGAACATCATTGGACATTTTGTGTATTCCATAAGATAATAATAATTGTCACAAAAAGTATTACTTTTCTTAAGAGAATCTTGATATGTACCTCTATATTAAGTATTAATAATGTTAAAAGGCTATAAATGTTGTTAAAAGTATAAATTAGCTGTAATCATGATTAAATAAAATAATTATATTTAGTAAATATAAAAGAACTAATAAATTTAGACTAATTGATTTATATAATAGTTATTTTAGTCACTAGATAAGTATTACTCTTATTCTGTTTCTTTTAAATTTAAATTTTCTTCTTCCAAGTCAAGGCACTCTTTTCCATTTTCTATTTTTCTAATTTCCACAGCCTACTAGATTTTAATTCCCTACCTACAGCATACCACAAAGTAAGCAAATAAATAATCAAAGGGTGCTATGAAATCTTGAAATGTTAATCCTTAACTTTGCCATTTATCGTGTGTCTTCGGTATCGTCAATAACAATTAAACCATCAATTGTGCATTTAAGTAAATTTCAAATGTGCAACAAAATGGAATTTTTCGTAGAAAAACCTCTAAATCGTTTACGAGGTACACGTATAGTAAAAGAAATTGCATATGGTAATATTGCAAGGAGATTGGGAGATTGTAACACACCTTTGCCATCATACGACCCTTGGCTTAGAAGTGATGTAAGTGCACGTAGAGATACCCATTGTTGGACAATTTTTTTAAGATCTATAAACAACGAATATATGTTTTCATACATAAAGTGTGTAGAGTTTCATCTACATAAGTCTTTTAAGGACTCCTTACGTATTGTCGATTCACCACCCTATGAAGTTACAGAAAGTGGATGGGGTGAATTTGAAGTTAAGATCAAAATTAATTTCCATGAAGAGACGAAAGAGCGATCAGTTCATATTTATCATTATTTGAAAATTGAACATGATGATGAGACTACAAGAAACATTACAATCAATGGGTGTGAATATGTGGTATCTGATAAGATTGATCAACTTGTGTTTTGCCATCCTACAAATATCTTGCATTATTATTTAACTCATACACCACTTATGTCAAATATACCGTGCGATTATTATACCGATCTTGAGAAGAGAATGCAGGAAAATATAAAGAATATTGAATTAACTAAGAAAAAATGGTTACGGTAAACGAATTTTATTGAATATGGCATTTTTAAATGTACATAGAAAAGAAGAAAAGATAAAGGAAATATATTTATGTATTTTCGTGATTAGATTATTAATATATAAATGGCATAATGTCCTGAGGACAAATATATGAGAGTAATTTTGATATTGTAAATAATACAATTTTTATAATATAGAGTTTTAATTGCAACAGTTGTATACATAAAAATATATAATATATTTATTTCTTGCAAAGGCTAAAATATTTCAAGTTCAAATTCAATTTTGAAATTATTATATAAATATAAGTATAAACATATATTGCATTCTCAAAAATTGTGGGGGTTCAGTGGTGAAAATGCTTGGATCTCATGCTAAAAGTCACAAGTTTAAATCCTGCCTACGACAAACTTGGAATCTTTTTTATTTTTAATCTTTATTTTTAAATTTGAATTAATTTTATTTCTTTTTCTTATTAAATTAGTCGCTCGTGGGTTTATGACAAAAATTAATTTTGTGGAGGAAGACTTTTTTCTATATTAAAAAACAAAAAACAATCCCAATCATCTACTGTGCAAATAAAGTCTTTCTAACATTTTATTAATATCTAAACTGTGCTTAATTATTCATAATTAGTAATTACAACCGATGAAATAATAAAATATTGAAATCTTTTAATTAATTAATGTTTTGTGATGTAGTTGGTTTTTGGTATATTATTGAAAGTGGTAATTATCCAATTCATGCACAAAGAGTTACCAGTAAATATTTCATATCTCCTTTGAAATCGCCCTGTAAATATAAAATAAGAAAAATAAGAATTAAACCCAAAATTTTGCTTAAAAGTGATTATTATATGTAATTTTATTAAGCACCAACAAAGCGTTATACATAAATATATATCATATCCATTAATTCACAATATATAATATCATTAATTTCATTCAATTTCTGTTAAATATTATACGAGGCAATACTTGAAATTTTTAATTTCATTATAATGCATTCACAGTAATTATACATAAAGTTCCAAAGACATTAGACATTTAAAGGCGCACAAGTTCGTTTATCTTATTTGTTTTCATTGTTGTTAAATTAGTTTCTTATATCTAAACTTTAGTTTAGTGTAAATACACGCTAAGTGTAAATATAAATTATGTAAATGTTATAAAAGACGTTTCAGAATTGCACATCGAACTGAGTAAACCTTCACCCGAGAAGCAAATACATCATACTTAAATAATATTAAAAAAGATACTCAATTTATTCCGTAAAAAAAAAGTAATATTAAAAGCACCAGTAATACATTTAACAACATTGTTTTAAGGACACTATTCGGCTAATTTTATAAGTTAACTATAATTAAAAATATATTTCATTGAACATTTTTGAGTATTATAAATAGATTCTTAAAGCTTCTAGCGATGATAAAACAATTAAGTTAGAAAACGAGAATTAAAATAATGCAAAAGAGAATTTGGGGTGTTGAGATGGTTTACCCATAGGCAGTAAGACTTATCAGCAGATATTTGATTTCACTTTTGCTATCATCCTGCAAGTACAAAAAACAAAAGCGTTTCTAAAATAAAAATGCAAACAAAAGTTTCCTATAAAGTAAGAAAACAAAAGAAAATTAAAGAAACAAATGGCATTTATTGCAACTTCAAAATTTGTAATGATTTCAAATCATACTTATGCAAAAGTTTTTAAAAATCATAATTACTTTTGTAAATGTTAAATATTGACATTAATGGCTAATTATTGAATTATATGGCGTACATATGACTATGACCACTTATTATCGAGTGACTTGTTATTGGACAGAATAAGCAGTGTCACAAGCAATGGATATTCCACATTGCTTTTGTTTAGTAGTTGAATTGTGGCGTTATGCATGTTTTACTTAAAATATGTAATGTAAAATCAAAATGTTATCGCGTTGTGTTATGATACTTTTAAAATATTTCCGTTTATATAGTGTTTTAAGTGTTATGCGTATATTTTGAAATAAAATGATTCGTTTATAAGTGTGTGTGCTAAATTAGGCAGGTACTGAATGTGTAAATGGCATTTTGTTTAGTCAACCAATGTCAGCAGGACTTTCTTGTAGTCACCGGACGTGTCTCCCTGCAAGCAGAGACAAAAGATTGTTAGTTATAGAAGTGATGATTGAAGTTATTAGTTTAGTACCACACACCAAATTTTAAATAATTTCAAAATTACTATTTGAAGGATAAACTAACTAAATTCAAGGAAGGAACGTGCAACAAATATTAAATTTTCTTCTGATCATATCATCAGATCAGATATTAATAAACTCATGCATATGAGAATTATAAAGACACGTTACGATTAATATGACATCATCATAATAGAATTTCACCTCGTCTCTCAAGCATTTCCCATGAATTAATCATTAATTCCGCAAATGAATTCAACGCATCATGCAAATTAGAATTGTATTCTAACAAGTTACCAGTTTATGTCAAGAGTCATTATTTAATTCAAAATTTAAAATAAAAAACGCAGCTTGTTGAAACTTAATCGCAAGTAATGAAAACCAAACCTTAAAATTACAATTGAAATAATAATTACCTGAATCCAACTCTCCAAAGTTTTGCCATATTTATCCAAGAAAGCTTGTTTAATATCAGCCAAATCAATTTCCGAACGTGAAACAACAATTCGAATCAAAGTCTTGTCGTTAGTTCCCAAACCAGACATAGAATCATGTAATCTTTCAGCGAAATATCCAACTTTGCTCTTGACACATTTTACTACAATAAAAATTACTCCATTAATGAATGACCTTAATTATAAAAAATCATAAAGAAAAAAACAAAACAAAACAAAAACGCCAATGAAAATTATAATTGAGCTCCGGAAATAAAAACTTTATGTGAATTCTATACATATTTTGTTACTAAGCAAGTTTTGTATACAAAAGCATGTAGCTCTTCAATTGTTATTCTATTAGCACTATTATACTAACACATATTAAATTATTATTGAACTAACCAACATTCAAGGTAATGCGGTTACTTTTCATGGATGAAGTATTTGCATGGCGTCATCATAATAAACAAATCATTGAAACAACCAAAAATAAAAAAGATGGAAACATACCAATGCCAAGAAGTCCTTTCTCGATGTTCCCAGAGAATTCTTTCTTGATCGAATCTTCGATATCTTTACCAGTAAGTCTTTCGTATTCAGTAAAGGTCTGACGTAATTGTTGGTAGGAACGTGTAATTAGAATGGAATTGAAAGAACTCTCATCAGTTCCCCATTTATCCTCACCGGCAGAAATTAACGATTCAGCATCGGCAGTTGCTTGAGCTTCATTCACACCTTGATTTTCATCACGATTACCTTGACATAAAGATACCAAGAGGCGTTTGAAATGACCGGAAGTATCATCCTTAAGATCATGTTCTAAGGACTTGCCATAAGCTACAAATTGAATAAAAATTGATAATTTTGAAATACAATTTTTGTTGTTGTAAAATCTATCTTACTTTGTTCATAAAACTGTGCAATTGTCCGAATTCCATAGTTAGACAAAGTGCAGAGAATTTCAATGATTGCTTCTTCATCAGTTCCTGCACCGGAAACTGCATCGTGCAATTCTTTGGCGTAGAATTGCGGTAATGGAGTCATCAGAGCAATGATGACATCTTCGAATTTGCCACCGAGTTCACTCTTCAATTCGGAAGTTAAATCTTTGCCATACGAGGTTTTGAAGGTTTCGGCAATTTCTAAACGTTGGACGATTCCACGACGAGCTAAAACATCGATGATTGCGCGTTCATCGGTACCAAATCCTTTCATAGCTTTGCGAAGAGTTGCAGCATCAGCTACAGGATCAAAAGGATCCGCTGGGTAAACAGTGGGTGTACACTGTAAAGAAAAGTCAAGTTTTTAAATGTAAATATAAATAAAGTTAGATCATTATTATTTCTATTTTGCGACATGTGGCAAAATCTAGAAAATGCCAATGTCGTCATAAAATGCATCCAAATATATCTAAGATAAATATTTATACAAGTTTTAAGATAAACTTTATTTATTTTACAATATTTAAAAAAGAAAAATTAAAAATTACCTTGAATGGATAATACTTTTGGTTACTCATTGTTGGTTTGGATCTATAACACACAACACCACAAATATATTACAAAATAAATTCTATTAGGAACTACACGAATAGTCAACGGATGTTAAAAAGTTACTAAACCGTTTGAACTTTTCATTTGATTATATACTACATAGTTGCTAGAATTGGTGAACAAATACTCTTTTTGAATTTTGTGGAGGTAGAAAAGAGTAGTGGTAGTAAACGTCATCAAATACATGCACAATGATTATTCATTGTGACTTAGTAATAATTCTCAAAATTACAATAATAAAATTATAACTTAAGATTAGAGGAAGAAAAAACAATTAAAAATGACGTAACTTCATGATTATCAAAATTGAACAAGACCAAACAAGACATTGAATTTGTATCCTTGTCAAAGTAAATTGTTAAACTATAAATACACCTAGATATACATTTATTTATTTATAAAATTTACTGTACATACTTGAAAATACCGCAAATGATATCTTTATCAAAATACAGTACGAAAAAGCCACCAGTTACATGGAATTCTTGATAAGTCAAAACAGGACGATCGATAAATAAAACCGGGCGTGGTTTACACACCAAAAAGATTGATTTACAAGAAATTTATCCAAAGGAAACTTCAAAAAGGCTCAATAATTGCATTTCATTAAAATACCAATTTAGAAAATCATCAAATCAGTAATAATTCTATATAAAAAGATTCCATTGGATAATACCAACAAAGAATCGATTTATAACAAAAGTTCTTAAGTTAATTAACTTTATGTATAAAAACAATTTACATATATGTACAACAATATAAAATACATACCGGTAAATTTAATGTTTTACACACAATTTGGATTCTCAAAAAAGAGATGATATTCACCGGCAAAACAATCACACAATCTCCTAACAACGCAGCCACAATGTAAACTAGTTGGTCCGACAGCAGGAATGAGCAGGAACGTGTGAGTTCAACTCATACTTGAACCAACAACACACCTTAACAAAATTTATGTTGGTGTTTGTTTGCCCGCCCAATAGCATAGAATCGGATTTACTCATGGGCTTAAAATACTTTTCTCTTCATTAAAAGACTGATTTCTATTAGTATTCTAGTCTCATGCCAAACATACACAGCATAAATTTGTATTTGGTTTACTTTTTTGTTCATTCCTGCTGGCATTTCTTGATGGAAAATCAAAATGAAAATTTGGTTTATTGGAGATATGTCCTGTACTTGTTAGGAACATATCCAAGGTTATTGGGCAATACTTTATTACATCATCGTTATTTAAAAGCTTCCAAGTCATTTCAGCCTTCAAAAATTTGTTGAAACAACTTAAGATATTCCAATTCTTTATGTTACAGATAATTGCACTGATTTGGAATTATGTTGATTTTGAATTTAATTTTGTTGCCTAGAGTAATAATAAAATATATGAATGATTAACTTTGTATCAGTTGTTTTGAATTTATTATAGATGAGTAATATTTGAGATAAGTCACCATTTTATTTATGTGTCATTAAGATCTAGAAAAGTCTAAAACTTTTATTAATAAAATTGGCATCTTCGTCAAATAATAATTGGAAATTGTTAATGTTATGTCACGATATAAAGGTCTAGATTTAATGGCTAATTAAAGATGATTAAAGTCACTGTCGTCAACTTAAATTAAGTAAATTAAATGTTTCCAAAGTCTCATTATCATGGATAATTAATGCATATTTTTAACTCATAGCTATGACTCATAAAGAATACACAATTAGTAACAGTTGCTTTCTGGCTAAATCAAGAAGATTTTGCATTTAAAAATAACTGGGCAAAAGGTTATTAATCTAAGAAGCGTAGGAATGACTAAAAGTGGAAGTAATTTGCATTAGAATTTGATTCTTATACCGCTTGGCTTGCAACATATTTTATTGCAATAAATAATTTAGAATGCCACTGATGCATTTTTTAAATGTAAAGAAAATGGTAGTCAAAAAATTCAGCACTTTTAAAATTAGAACAGCAAAAAAAATAAAAGTTTTATGTTTGAATTTGAAACGCAATATTACTCCGGTCTTTTAGCTATAAATTTGTAGCTATAAAAATGAACATTGGATAATAAAAGAAGTTACGTAAACATTCCTAAAACGCCTGCATGATTAACTTACCCCTATAATTAGAGTTAAATTTAATATGTAAACAATTATTGATAATGTTAATCATATTTGAATAAAACAAATTCAAGCTATCAGAGTAAACGAGGCCTAACCCACTTCGAGAAGACTTTTGGGTTAGATTACAAATAACTAATTACCTGTGTTATCTAAATTATTAATATTGAGCTATCTAAAATAACATTTAAATAAATAATATCTAAAAGAACTTATATCATAAAAAAATTTAAAAACTTGCAATTCCGATTGTTTATTTCATTAATAAGATGTATTTTAAAAAATACAAAAGAACAAACATTATGAAAGTATATTCAACTCTTTTAAATAAAATCATATAAAACCATCGAAATCCCAAAAAAAATACATGCACCTGTGCACATCCATCTAAATTCCCTCGTCGAATAAATTTTAATCCTCTAAGAAGAAGTAATTGCCAGTCCTCTTCTGATCGACGTCCTTGACAGAATGCATTTTGTTAATACGTGGTCGGAAGTTATTAGGATCCCTTCTGAAAGTAATACCCAATAACTCCAAGAAACGATTCATTCCAGCTAATAAAGTTTGAGGCGAATGGGCCACAGTATCAACACTAGGTGTGCCTTCAAAAACAATAACACGATCGGCCAAATACGTAGCCATAATGAAATCGTGCTCGACAACGAATCCAGTTTTCTTGGCATGAAGAATAAATCGCTTGATGACTTTAGCTGCAACTAGACGCTGTTCGGAATCGAGATAGGCGGACGGTTCATCGATCAGATAAACATCGGCAGGTTTACCCAAGCATAATGTCATGGCAACACGTTGCAATTCACCTCCGGACAAATTTTGAACTTCTTGGTCAATGATATCGTCGATTTTCAGGGGTTTCATAACATCGGCACAGAATTGTGGATGAACATAAGCATCGCGAATCTTTTCATGAAGCAATTGTCTTACTAACCCTTGTGATTTCGGGCTGATTTTCTGGGGTTTATAGGAAATATGTAATTGCAACAATTCGCCTGATCCATCATCCGGTTGAAGATTTCCAGCTAACATTCTGATAAAGGTTGTTTTACCTGTTCCGTTTTCGCCTAATAATACTAGAATTTCTGAATCGGAAAATTGACCTGAGCGCACTTCCAGTTTGAATGAGCCCATTTGTTTTTTCATCAATGGATACTCGTAATGGTTCATTCGTTTGATTTCCTCTTCGGATGCTGATTCTGACACTTTAAATACGAGCGATTCGTCACGGAATCGTAAGTTCTCCGTTGGCACGAAACCATCTAGGAAAATATTGATGCCTTCACGAACTGAGAAAGGCATAGTCACCACACCATAAGCACCTGGTACTCCATATAAACAACAAATGAAATCCGAAAGATAATCTAATACAGATAAATCGTGTTCAACGACAATGATGAATTTATCTGCATGGATCAATGAACGTATCGTTAAAGCAGCATTCAAACGTTGCTTAACATCTAAATATGATGATGGTTCATCGAACATGAAAATATCTCCATTTTGAATGCACACCATAGCACAGGCAAAACGTTGTAATTCTCCTCCTGATAATGCAGAAATTTCTCTATCCTTAATGTGTGATAAATCTAAAATATAATATAATTAGTACATTGGATATTTTTAAAGCTCCGATATTTTTACATACCCAACATGTCACAAATTCTATCAACATTATCCATTTCATTCTTTTTATTCAATAATTGATCAACAGTCCCTTTAACAGCTCTAGGAATTTGATCAACATACTGTGGCTTAATTAAAGCTTTCAAATCATCTTCCAGAATTTTTGTAAAATAATTCTGTAATTCTGAACCACGGAAATGATTAAGAATTTCTGACCAATCAGGAGGATCATTGTATCGCCCCAAATTTGGTTTCTGCTTGCCTGCAAGGATTTTCAATGCAGTAGATTTACCAATTCCATTGGTACCTACAAGCCCAAGAACTTCCCCAGGTCTGGGAATTGGCAACCTATGTAACTTGAATGAATTTTTACCATATCGATGAGTAGTATCTTTTTCTAAGTTACTAGGCAAATTAATAATTGTCACTGCTTCGAAAGGACATTTCTAAAATATACAAAAATATAAATAAAAGAAAAAAACATTGAATTGCTTGCAAAGTCTTACTTTCACACAAATGCCACAACCAATGCACAATTCTTCAGATAAAGATGCAATTTTGGAATTGGGTGTCACTTCAATACACAGCTTGCCCATACGTACTACTGGACATGACTTTTTGCATTCTTGTCGACATCTTTTTGGCTTACATTTATCAGCGTTGACTATAGCAATACGTGTAAGCTTATCTGTTTCTTCCATTCCCTTTTTTCGTGACATTTTGAACTGGAATTATACCACAATTAGTAACTGTATAATAACGACATAACCTATTTATGAACAAAACATATGGTTTTAAAATAAACCACAAGAAAACTTGGCAAGATAAGATAGTATTTCATATAAAATTTGACATTTAACATCACTCTTTGCATTATTCACGATAATTTCGTACCTATTGCTAATTAATTTCTATGGAATTCAAAATCTATGGTTGTTCATCGACAACCAACCATGAGGAAAGGAATGAAGGATTGCATTTGTGTTGATTTGTGTACTAATAGCAGATTACTGTATGTATAAAAAGCGACATCTGGATGCACTTTTGCAGATTTAAAAGAACAGCTGATCAGTGCATGTCAGTGATGAGCAAAGATAATACCAAGGATAATACTACCTCTCAAATGCATTATACAGTATTATAGGTACAGCAACTTAACGAAATTCAAATAATACAAAAAATAAGTTTAAAAATGAGATCGTTTATTATTTGCTTATGTATTACAGGAATTGTGACAAATGTAGTCTGCTTTTGCTCTAACAAGTTGTTTAGATGATTTCCAATCTAAAATTCTAAAATAAAATTTACAAAAAGTTCAAAATTTCATTAAAATTTTAAAAAATTATAAATTTGTTTTATGGCGTGTACTTATCCAGAACAACCCCTTGAACTCTAATTTACAATTAGAATTCAATTATTTTGTTTTTTAATCCATTTTTGAATTTAAAAAGAAAAAAGAAATCAAAAAAAT
>JASKGN010021913.1:0-11690 GCA_030556245.1 Falagria sp. GC000072 | reverse complement strand
CTTTCTACATATTTTAATGACTGTATTATCTTATCAACAGGCTGGAAATCACATTCCCATGCAAATCAAAGTAGGTGATGAAGTTTTGTTACCAGAATATGGAGGGACAAAAGTCTCATTGAGTGAAGAGAAAGAAATGCATCTCTACAGAGAATCTGATATATTGGCAAAGATTGACAGTTAAATATTTTTATTGTCTGCTTGTAAAAATTTAATGTGAGATTTGAATTGTTATCAAACATTGGGAAGATATCTGCCACTTGTACTAAATTATAAAATATTTTCCAATGTTTGATATATTCTGTGACTTCATTTGTTTGGCAGATGTTGTTAAATTTACCCAAACAAATTTTCTAAGTTTAGTACAGTTGATAATTAGTCATCATCATTATGTTATGAACATGAATGAGTTTTTCCATATTGAGAAATAAAGATGCATTTATATTATTCATAATTATAATATCTAATAATTTCTTCTACCTACAAACTTAAAAATAATCATTTCTTCATTGTTTTCAATATGACACCAGTAGGTGGTTCTAAATGTTGAGTGATATTTAATCCGTCTAATTGTGCTCGTTGTTTTGCTGCATCTGTAAGGGCTTTAAATGTATATGGTTCCCAACAAGCAAGGTCAGCTAAAGTTTTTCTATTTAACATAATGCCATCTCTGGATAAAGATTCTCTGAATACAGAATATGTAATGCCATGTTGTTCGCATCCAGCAGTTACTCGTTTCTCCCAAAGCTGAAGGCAATACAAATTAGAGGATTTTTTTTAAAATACAAATAATACATACATTGGCCATGTCTTCCTTCTTTAATTTACGTCCTTTTGTAGCATAAGCAAGAGCTCTATGAACATACCTTATTGCAATACTATAACAATTGCGTTTTCTTCCAGTGAAATGCTACAAATGCAAAAATGTATTTAAAGTATTATCAAAATATAAACAAAATACTTACTGCAGCTAATTTGAAAATTCTGCGTTTACGCCAAATCTCGTCTGGGCCACGAGCACGAATAAAATTCACTGCAGTTGTAAAGACCATTTTATTTTTAGTTTAAAAATCTATTTTGCTACAGGCGCTGATTGCAAAACTTTTCTAATGCGGAAGGAAAACTAAATTAGTGCGCATTTAGGTTAGGATGTTGAACATTTTCTCATTATGTGCAGGTAGAGACACCGATTGTAGTTGGGACAACTACACTTTTCTGCTTTGTGAAAATTTGGATTTTAAAAATAAACTAATGTTTGTTTAGTTTATTTTTGTTTCCTGTAGTTTTTCTAGGAAGAGCTAGACTTATGCAGTCCTATTAATTCCAAGATAGATAAATGGTTGTTATCAAAAGATCTTTGTTTCTAAAAATAGCACAGGCTCGTTGGTCTAGGGGTATGATTCTCGCTTCGGGTGCGAGAGGTCCCGGGTTCAAATCCCGGACGAGCCCACAAAAGAATAATTTTTGCTGCCTTATCTATTTTATTTGCAATCTTATAAATTATATTTCCCACTGCGCATCAGATTATAGATTTGAAATATTTTCATTTTTATTTACAATTATCTTTTCAGTTTAATTTGCTTAATTTATTTAAATTTAATTAAGTAATAGGAATTGTAGTATTTCTAAATATAATACATGGATACCTAACTTATTTTACTATTAAATAATATTCAGCAACAAAGATTTAATAGTAATTTACAAAATCAATAAAACTTTAAATTATTCTCATTAACAACTAACAATTATAGCGCTAATATAACAACAAACTATAATGTATTAAAGTTAGTATTTATTGAGTAAAATTCTGAGAAAAGGTAGTTGTTTAACGTACTTCATGCCCAGAATGAAAATCACAGTAAAATTTCATTCATTTCAAGTATAGATGACAATATCCATTGATTTAAAAAAATAAATTATTCAGTAATTATAAACAAATCAGGCATGAAGTTTATCGTTTTCTGTTGCCACCGCCTCCCGCCAAAATTGTAACAATCCGAATGAAGATATTAATTGTGTCCATGTAAATTGATAGAGCGCTGAAATTGAACAAATATTGTTAAAAATGCAACATCTTCAATTAAATATTTAATACTTACGCGTTAACAGGGTCATAAGGTCTTACTCCATACATTGATGGATGTCGTTCAGCTTGATAAACAATTCGTTGAGTGTCATATAGTAAGAAACCAGAGAAAAGTAAAAGTCCACCATACAAAGTCATAGCATATAAACCTGCTCCAAGAGCTGTTGTGGGAGGTAAGAATGCGCTACCAATGGAAGAAGCGAATACAACTCCAAGACCCATTGCTAAGGGGCCACCCATCATCAAAAATTTCTCACTCGGTGCACAAACCTAAACAAAGTATTTTTAATATTAAAGAATATCTAATCGCATAATTTTTAATTTAAAATACTTACAGCAATTGTGCTTAAACCACCCACAATACCAGCAGTGTACCAAGCAGCTTTAATTAAAACTGGGCCTCCTAAGAAGCACAAAGGTGCTAGCAAAGCACCCATTGTTCCCGCATGTAGCATCCATGCCATTTGCTTAGCACCAAAACCTGGTTTATATTCTAAACTTTGGGCTAAGACACCTGTGCCCATGATTGCAGCAATACTTAAGAAAATCGCCTAAAATATTTATATTATATACCAAATTTTATATATAACTTCAAACTACACTTACCATGGGTCCACCAGCTGTAACAGCTCTCATTAAAGCTGGCGATTGGAAAGCAGAAAAAGCTGCAGCTGTTGTTACAGCTAATGAGCCACCAAAATACATATATGTTGTTCGAATCCTCTCTTTTACATATTCAGGCCAAATTCTAGTCAAATTAAAAAGGAAATCATTATATTCATATTGAGCATATTTCAAGTTATACATACGCGGATTTTTCTAAAGCCCCTGCTTCATTTGACATACCCAATCCATAAAAGCATAATGCACCTATACCAACTACCGCTCCTCCAGCAACAGCCCCCGAACCAATTTTAAATGCTAAAATTGATACATAAGTTATATTAATTAAATATTTATATACAGTAATACAAATTAATACATACGTGTCCCTTCAGTGGGGGCCATTGCTCGATCACGCAATGTCTTGCGACGAGCAGTCTTCTCAAGGAATTCCCTATCTCCATCCTTGCTGAAGTTACGAATGAAAGATCTCTTAGGTATAAATCGCGAGACTGACACTCGCAAATTCGAGGAACAGCAAAGCCTCGATGCAAGAAGTGATGTCATGCTAATTGGTGAAACTGAAATGAACAAGTTCAATTATTACGACGTGGAAATAAATAACGATTATGTTGATTCTAGAAGCTTCAATAGTGCGCAATTGTGGTTATGATAATGATGCAACTTGGCGAAATACTCAAAAGATGTCAAAGTCTCTGTACATATATTCTAGTAGCAAATATTTCAATTTTTAGCATACCTGATGATTTGATGGTAGAATTTTCTTGCTTTTAGCAATTATCCAAACGAAGAAATTGCAACGGATCGTTGTTCAAATATAGACAGCGATTTGACACTGACAATTCTGACAATCATTTCCAATCCAATTGCCCTGTGTTGCCCTATAATTACTGTCAAAAGCCCTTTTTCTTTAATTTTTCCATTTTAAGGAAAATTTTTAGTAGAAAGTAGAAATGAAATTTTTTAAATTTTTTAACCAAGATTATACATAAAAAATTGATAATTAAAATTTAAACAATTATAATATGTGATATGATAATACGAATTTAAATTAAATTGCCATTAGAAAATCATAATTTTGATTTATTTGAGAATCCGTCCAATAGATGACTCACTGTGTATCAAAACTTTCTAAATTTTATTTATATATGCTTTGGAATAATAAACAAAAGGTATGTTAATTTGTTTTAGAGAAGTTGGTGACATTCAATATCAGATTATATTATTATACTAGCAGAATATCATTAATAATTACATATCTTAAATAATATGTACTGGGAAGACGACACTACTTCAACAACTCCAAACAAAAATGGTTTGCGCCGTTCAATTTCAAGTTTTGGTTTAAATTTCGAAAATTATCCAAATGGAGTGAAGGAATCCAAGTCTTTTACTGGTGCTTTACATGAATTAAAAACTGTTGATGATAAACAGGTTACAATGCAAGAGGTAAAAGTTTTTCTTTTGAAAATATGTATCTAGAATTATAACTTAGGCGTGTTTATTTTTTCAGCACGATCCAAACTACTACATGAAGTTATTATCTGATAACAGTAGTGTAAAAGAATCCGAATATATTACGAAAGAGATATCTACCGATAAGCTGTTTGTTGTTAATAATGAAATGCTGAATTATAAAGGGAAGCAATATTCTTTGAACGATATTGCAACACGATGGAAGAAAGATTGTCGTATGTGGTTGTGGAAAGGTTCTGCACATCGCAAAAATCGTTCTGTTGGAGACCTTAAAGAGAAGATGCAATCAATGAAAATGTAGTTTTTCAAAAGTAATGGACGAAGTTTTGAATGATTTAAAACTTCATATTCAATTTTCTATTTTTATATTATATTAATAATAAATAAAAGTTTATTTGATTTAAAAAGTGTAGATATTTATTCTGAGAATCCTTAAGTCGGTTGGAAAGGCCAAAGCCGTTAAATAGTTGAATGTCGTAGTGATGAAGTTGGTGTCCACGTCGGTCTTTATGTATATTAAAAAGAAACCAAAATATAATCATTTATAATATATATATGTGGGAGACGATCAATGTGATTGTCGAATATCGTATCCCCTCCTAGTTACTACGTTTATTACCTTTCTTATCTTTTGTAAGTGTATATTTGCGATAACAGATTAGTTGTTACTCAACTAACTGAAAACTAAATATCGCATATTACAATTAAAGTTGTACGATAAACCATGAACAAAATCAATTATTTTAACGCTGTGAATAATACAAAATTTACCCATGAAAACTTACTTTGTAAGTTGTGCATGGAATGGCTATGGCCAAAAGTTTTTCTTCTAAAAAATGGGGATAATATTTGCTTGAAGTGTCACAACACTAAACAAATTACGAAATATGTGAATCATAATATTCCATTGGAATTACTTCTTGATAAAGTGTTGTATCCATGTATGAATTCCATATGCACATATGCTGGAGTCAAAGAAGATTATATAAAGCACAAAAATTTGTGTTTTTATGCTTCAATTAAGTGTCCATTTTGCGAAGAAGATGATCTAACCGAAGCTATTTTCATTGATCATTTATTGGAACATAAAAAGAGTGGAAATTATGTTATCGAGAAGCATTCGTCAGATTCTCCACATTTAACATTAGAATTAAAATCGACAATAAACGCAAACGTTGCATTGCATATAATAGAAATCAACACTAATTATTTAATCGTAATGTTTATTGGAACTAAAGATCCTATAGATATGAATATAACAGTGGCACAACTTTATGCACCTAAAGATATTTTGGATTATAAATTTACCATTGTATTTAACAAGGATCGAAATGAAATCCGCATAAGTGGTGATATTTTTTCCATGCGAAAAGTTTTCAATCAAAATCAAATATCCACCAAATGTCCAAAATATATGGAAGCTAAATTATACTTCGCTAATTATGAAAACGCACCTGCACATTTAATGTGTCCTGTTTGTTTTTCAGCTTTGACTTCCAAATTTTTTTCATGTAAGAACAAACATTTTATCTGCGCAAATTGCAAGTCAAAGATTAATACATGTCCAATATGCAGAGTTAATATAAATCCAGTAGGCATTGATTTGATAAGTCTACCATTTAATATACCAATACCATGTGAAAATATATCAAGAGGTTGCTTGGAGTTTGTTGGAAGCAGAGAACATAAAGATGTTTGTTCTTTTGCTGAATATTCTTGTAATGAAGAAAGATGTAAATATGCCAATCATAAACTTCAGGTGATGGACCATATGCGAAACCAACATAAGGTTTATCACATGGGATATGGATTTAAATTTGATGGAAAGAAATCATTTGAAGCTTTTATTGATCGAAGTGATAATATGTTCAAGGTAAAAATGTGGTTCGACAAAGATAAAATCGATGTAATTTCAATTGGTGTACAATTGCTTTTATGTAATAATAAGAAAACTGTCTTTCGATATGAAGTTCAGTTTTATGACGCTCAAGATTTTAAGAAACAAATTTGTCGGGTTGGAAATTTTTGTAAGATTGGAGCTATTAATACTCAAAGTAGTGTTAATGTTTCTAACTGGCCTGTTAATGTTAAAGAAGAAGGGATATTTTTTCAAGTTTATATTTTTAATAATTAATTAATTTATTATATATATATATAAATATTGATACGGGTAATTCCCAAATTTGAATTTGGTGAATTACCAGTTTTATGAATTAATGATTTAATTTATAGATTAATCTATTGTATTTACTTATATCAAAAAATAATATCAAAGTTATTTTAAGTTCGAGATAATAAATATATTTTATACAAATACTGAAAGTAAATCTTATTTTTTGTCTTATGCTTGATTTTACTTAACTGGACAATATGGTTATAGGTGTTTAATAAGTTGCCTATAGCAACATGTTTAAAAATAAATTTTAATTAATTATTATTACTCTATAAAATAATTAATATAATAAAATTTATGAGTTAATTAAATAATTTAAATAATAATTAATTAACTTCGACTAAAATCACATATGTAATACCGTAGAAAGCATATGAAAGATACAATATGCTACAGTGTAGCAGCTACACCAATGCATGTTACACCATATTAAAATAATATTCAAAAGTTTTTCATTATTTTCAAATAATAACAAAAAACCCAAATAGATTCTTATATCTGAAAAGATGATACATTTTTGTTTCTTATGAAGATAAACACAGAGGGGTGAAATTTCAAATTATGAATGTCATATTTTTCTGAATTAAGAAAAAATTTATTCTTTTTAAACTAAATTGATTGATATAAATAAGATATATGCCAGATGGAAGTTTATTAAATGTGCTTTTAACTCAAGTTATAAAATTCTGGAGAAAGTTATAAGAAAGGGGTTGTCTTAATTTTCAAAGTTGACGTGAATAATTTGGTAAACTGTCTCGGACTGTAAAAATTTATATCTCGTAAACTAATTAAGGAAAGTGTGTCATTTTAGTTTCAGAGGATAGAGAATCACCTTTCCAGCAAATATTTAAAATCCTTAAATTATGGCTTTTAAAGGGTAAAAACTACTCATAACGTTGGGAATTGACGTTTCTAGTCATAACTCAGTTATTAATTACGCAAAAAACTTCATTTTAAGCTTAAACGATGCGTGAATAAATTTTATCAATGATACGATCAAAAGTTTTATGCTGCCGTCCCAGGGGCGCGGCCAGGCGGCTGCAAGTAAAATTCAAATTTTTTCTTCGTCCGTAACTTCGAAAATTATTAATCGATTTGAAAAAATCTTTCCCCACTGGAAAGAACTCAAAAAGATCTTTAAAATGTGTGGTTAAACGACCCCTCTGCAACCCTCCTAAGAGATAAAAATAAAAGTGCAAAATAAAAATTTTGTTTATTTTTGCCGATATAAATTCTAAGAGTAAAGCATCTTAATGATCTCGATCCGCTGATTTCAAATTGGCATTCAGATTTTTTGTAGCCCCATTATTTTCCGAGATATGAATTTTTGAAATTTAAGGGTATGTGCGCTCTCAAATTTTTGTCGGCGAGTTTCACCGAGCCACTTTTGCCGGCGACATTCAAAAATTTTTCAGCGCTGCCAACTGTAAAAATTTTTCGTTTAAATAAAAATAATTTTAATTTTTCATGTACGTGTGATTAAAAATTGCATATGTATTTTCGCTCATTTTGCATGAAAAAGTGCAATATATAATAAAAAATCTTGGTTCGAATTTTTATATGGAGTTTTATATGAACCGATTTTGGTATAGGAAATTGCAAATGTTAAAATCGAAAAATGTAAAAATACATCAGAAATTATTTTGTATTGTTACAACATATTATGTTCTAGGTACAAATGTGGTTCGAAAAGAATAACATTGATAGAGTATTATTGCTTTTATGTAATAACAAAAAACCGTCTTTTGATATGAAGTTTTGTTTTATGAAGTACAATTTTGTTTGTCGAGTTTGAAATTCTTGTAAGCTTCTTAATATTAAAGAAGGAGATTTTTCAAATTTATGGTTTCAATAATTAAATAATTTATTTGATTTATAAATTATATGATAATAATTTTGTGATTCTCAAATTTGTATTTTATGAATTACCAGGTTTTAAAATAAGATGTATAGATTTATAGATTATAATTCCAATATGAAATAAAAATAACAAATAATTTATATACATATATATAATAAAAAGAGTGATGTATGTTTTAAACATTATATTTGTAATAAATTGGAAAATTACATAATATAAATTGTAAACTATATATTTATATAAAAATATGTTCGTCGTCTGTCATTATCATCTAGTTTAGAATCGTTGTTAAACATGAATTTGCCACATTATCAAACTTTACACAAAAAAAGAGAACATCCGAATACAATCGATGTAGCAAACTGCATAATGATATTCATAATTATTTATATTTTATATAACAATCATAAAGGTCTCTGACAAATAAAATCTTATTGGAAATTGGTGACTAAATTGTATAATACACAATCATAAAAAAACGTGAAACATTGTAAATATACCTATGGCTTTCTCGAGGCACTTTATAACAAAATAATTTACACCATTAATAGAGAGACAATGTATAATAATAATAATAATATAAAACAAAACATATAAATAATTGTAGTTTACATTTTTGCATTTAACATTTTGTTAGCTTTGTTCATTTCATATAAGAGAGCAGTATTTTTCTTTTGACAATTTTTAAAATTGTCAAAGAAATATTTTACACGAACACGTAAAGAATCTTGGCAGTTTACGTATTTATTTAGTTAAGTTTAAAGTTTAATTAGATTGGATTTTGTTTTGTCATGTGGCTTAAACTTCATGGTTTCAAGAATCCAAGAATGAGATCCATTACATTCATTAATAACATACATGGACAAACGGTTAATGAAAACCCTCTACCAAAATAAATGGCAAGTAACATAGCTGGGGTGTGTGTTGGGATGCAATTCCTTCGTTCTTTCATTCTTAATTAATTAATCAATACTGAAATAATTAATCATCAGCTAATTGTAATTGTTTATAAGTAGGTATAAGTAATACTTAAGTAATACTTAAGTTAACATCGATTAAATACAATCTAATTGTTTGTGACATCCAACTACATATTAACATTAACAATCCAACATTAAATAAACATTTTAAACATTCAACAACATTCCTAACCTTCCTATCTCGTACATATTAATTCGATGGTAATTTTCTTTTCCTTTCATTTAATTAGCTTCCTTGATACTTTTCATATAAATTTAAACATTTATTTTTAATGGTTTGTTTGTACTTGCAAAATGATAAGAATTTTCGAAAGTATGAATTATACTCAGGTGAAATATTCGAAAATTCTTGTCTTGACATTCTTGCTCAACCCCAATTCTATTCACACAATTATAATAATTTCGTTCTTTAAGTACGTACAAGACTATACAATACAAATAAATTAAACTAAATCGCTATTGCTTTATTTATGTATATAAACATGGAAGCATTAATTAAGTTAAATTAATGTTTTTGTTCTTATTCTTAATATTTTCTTGTTGTTGTCATTGTTCAAAGTTTAAGCATTGTTTGTTTAATTAATTCAAGCAATTAATTAGTTTAATGAGATATATTCAATTAAATTTGAATTTCCGGACATTTTAAATCCTCCAAAATCTTGACAACAATTAAGTGACAAAAATTTGCTTAAAAAGTATTTACACATTGAGTATTTTCTAGGTAAACAAACACAAATAAACAAACAATAAACAGGTCATAATATAATGCCTTAATTTATGGTAAATTGTAGTTATTGAAACTACACAAATAGAAAACAACGCATTAAATTAATTAAAAAATTAATCTTTTGCAAAACTATGCAAGTAATTATGAAGCCATCTAATATTTAAATCTGTCAATATATAAAATAATTAAGCTGAGTATTTATAAGAGTATTTCAAATATATCTTATGATAATTTACAAAATCGATTAAAATATATAGTCTTAAGTTTTTTAACTCTTATTTTTTTCCGAGTGATAGATTACGTATTGTAAAATAGATAATCTAAGAATACAGATATAAATAACAATAGTTCATATATAAATCTCTTAATTAACAATAAAAATGTAATAATAAATAAAACAAATATAGAAATCTAAACGTACATGTCAATCGATACTAGAATTAATTATTACACCACTAACTATAACTACTCAACCAGTTTAGAAAAACTTGTTTGAACAAAATAATACAGAAATGGCAAGAATTATTTTGTAATTTATTTCCATTATTGAATTAAATATTCTTCATATATCTTACATATGAAAAACACTTCTAATTATATAACATCGTTCATTATTGTTATTGGCATTTGTGTGCATTTACATACGCAGTAAAATTTATTATATATTTTATTACACTCGCTTATTTTTACTTTTTGCGCGCACGCTCTAATTTTACATATTTATAAATTCTTTTTCTTATTCTTATCGCAATTCTATATATCAATACGTTTGATTACATATTTATTTATCAATTTCAATTTGTCACAATACGAATCACAGCACAATAATTACAAAAAAAATGTTACAAATGTTATTTATTACGTTTGCATTATTATATTAGGTATTAAGTATAGGAACAAAATTATTGTTTTCCAAAAATATGAATGACATTTTTCATATTTTAGTTTATATTTTTCTTCTTTCATTTTTATATTTCCTGTATTAGATTTTCATATTTTTATTTGTATATTATTCAACGATTTAATAATGGCTGCTATTAATCATGAAGATAATAAATTATTGCAATTATTAAGGTGTTGAATATTATACTTTTTGTCACGCTAAGACCAATAAGAAAAACTTATTTTTTTAAATTTTGTAAAACAGATGAATTTTTAAAATGAATAGTATTTGTTTTGTAAACAATGATTAAAGATTATAAATTGTGTGATTAAGTTCATTATAGCATTAGCGTAAACAAAAAATATTTGTTTTATTTAAAATTTTGTTAATATAAATTATTTGGGTAATTTTATATTTTTGTTTAATTTTATTTTTTAAACTTTCAAATTCATAGCGTTCATAATTTTCTTTCTGTAATTTGAAATTTGCAAACTTTATTTATTTAAAAGAAATCCAAGCTATAAAAAGAAACGACCTCGACACACCCTTCAGAAGTTTTTTTTGCTGTCATAATTTGTTTGCCAATTTGAATTATAATCATATAATTAAATTTATCTACAGGTTGAAACAAACCAATCAAATTAATAATTAGATCATGAAAATTAATAAAGATTTGCAACAAGCAGTATGAAAAAAATAATGATATGGATAAACGTTTGATTAATATTCATAAATCTACAATAAGTTATTGAAAAATTAGAATAAACATAATTAAATTATGTTCTGATTTCATTTAATAGAAAAATTAAACATATGGAAGGAAATCAATTATATAAGTATCATGCAGCTTGCAGCTAACACGAACTTATGATAAATAATC
>JASKGN010021907.1:0-17557 GCA_030556245.1 Falagria sp. GC000072 | reverse complement strand
ATTATTTGGTGTTAAAGTGTCATTTCATTTTTCTTTGTGATAACAAAGTGATATCGTCGTAAGTAGTTTTCTAGTTTTGTGTATCGCGAGATAAATTTTATTTGGTTTGAGTTTCATTGTGGCTAGTAGTTGTATTATGTTCATGGTATGAAATAAACAAATTCATATATGTATTAAGTACATATATCAACCATCTTAAGTCAGGAGGATCAAATACAACTACATTGAAAAGTTTAAGGAAACAAGTAAGCAAAACACAATATGTATACATAATAAGCTAAAAGCTAAGCAAAAACCACACAGATAAAGCACATGTTCTGATCTTCTTTCATAACTTCTAATCTTCTATCTTTGTATGTGTTGGATTTAGATTCAAATGTGAATTTGCTTGTTGAAAATTTGTGTTGTGTGGTTACTTCAGTTGTCTTTCCTCTCGTTGTAAAAATGTATAACCTTCCGATATGAATGTGTTTCTAATTCTGTCATCTCGAGTAAACAAATGACGTAAATTTATAATAAACAAATAAACATGATGTATGTTGATAAAGGATGTTTATTATTCTCATTCTCTATGTATGTGTGTGTCGTATGTAAATGATTTCGATGTGAACGAGCGAATTCATTGCAATTGCTTTTTGCGATTGACTTTAGTCATACTACAGAGTTGGATTTAAAATTTAAAATTTTTGAATCTGTTGGTTTTCATATTTTTAGCTTTTGAAAATTTAAATTTTTGTTGTTTCAGATTATATGTGCGACTTTAATATTAATTGCAATTAAATTTACATATTACTACGATTCATTTACATTCTTGATTTGCCATTAAGAAAACGTGCGTGCGAATGTTTACAATTGTTACGCATAAATTTAATAATGCGGAATAACAAATTGATTGCTGCCACGTGACTTTTACAACTAATGCATTTATTCGCATTATAACAACTATTTATAATAATCACTTGCTCTATATTTATTGCATTATTTAATTTATTTAAAACAACTATTTTATTTATTAAAATAATTATAATTCTGCAATAAATTATTGTAATATAAAAATTCCAAACTTTTAAAATCTTTTATCTCTTGCTTTGAATACAAACTCGAAGCAAACCATTTCTAAGTGTTCCGCCATGCCGAGCCCAAGCAAGAATAAACAAACGAGATGCGCGTTTCGAGGAAATATTAACAAATAACAAACATGGCTGGCATCGCATCCATTGCAAGAGATGCTTCTCCAATGAACGCCATGCGTGTGTTGTCTGTCTGTTACTGTTTGTAGATGTTGTGTGGATTTGTGTATTTGTCTAAATCTCTCTCCGGCGGCGGCATCGTTTGCCATGCATATTTTAGCGAGGTTTTTGTCTCAGCCGCTAACTATGTTTAACCAACGATGATGAACACGATGATGATGAGGACAAACAAATAGACACAAACAATCATTGTGGCTTGTTTGTTCTTTCGTTTATGACAATGTTTTAAGTAAAGTAACTTAACTCACTACGTATTTAAATTTTTCTTTCTTCTAACGAATTTATTTTGAGCTAGTACTCATGCGCAGAGGATAAATTTTTGTTTTGAGCTAGTACACATGCGCAGAGAGTAAATTATTGTATAATTTGAAATTACTGGTGGTCTGTTTTTTACCCTAAAAGATTATTACTTCCCTTCTCCTCCTCTCTTCTCTTTTCTAATGAAAGGTTTTAAGCTTTTTTTATTACAAGCGCCTGCCAACGATAAAATTCGAACAAAGACAATTATCGATTGGAGTTAATTTTCGAAATAATGAAGCTTCGAATGTCGTCAAGCCGAAGCTGTGACAGCTCGCGAGAGTTTTTAATTATCACTTTTAAATCCTTGTATTGAAGATGTCCTCTCGGCGCGATGCTTCGGGCATTTCAAGTGTGGGACAAAAGCGGCGGAAGGAAGCTATCGGCAAAAAATCGTCCACGATCGCCGCCTTCGCCACACTGTTATTTCCTTTTCACACTCTAGAGTAGAGCGGAGCTGTAGAGGGATGGCAAGGAAAAAGTCAAAAGGACTATAAGGACTTTTTTGTTTTGGCATTTCTTTTACCTTCTGCTCATTTCTCCTGCGACTTTTGTCTCTTTTGTCGATTTCCTACCATCAAAGCGAATATTATCCTGCAGCTGCTTCCACTTTTCACTCCTGATGTTTCTTTCTTTGCTTTACTTTACATGTCATTCTTTATTCTTTGTCTTTTATTCCGCTTCATTTAGGAATATTTCTGTTTCTACTGATGATTATGCTTGTGATTGTTGTTTTACAGGTCAGTGAAGTTGAATTTTTCTTCTGGGAAAATTGAATTTTAATTGGATAATTTCTTAGAGAATTGTAGATGGCGTTGTAGATAGTTAGGTGGTGGATTGAAACTTCTCAACAAATCATAAAAATTAACGAGCGTTTTGTAGCTAGATTAGAAGAGTTCTGAGTTAGTCGAGTTGCTTGCAATTGGAAAAACAGCAGAAAACTAAACTAAACTAAACTATCGAAGCAGCAGGAGTGTTTTTACTGCAATGTTTATTCGTCTACATGGCTGTATGCTTTGTTGCCTATCCTAGCCTTCTTTGGAATGATTCGAATGCATGTTAGTTAATAGGGTCATCAATTTTATTGCTTTATATGCTACCAGTATCAGTACGAGTATTGATGCTTAAGTTTTTATGTAGTTACGCTTATTTGGAATCAAGTATTAGGTACTTGATTATTACATAAAAAAATTTAAAAATTCGAAATTTAAGCATCTTCAATATGTTATTTATCAGGATATAGGAAGGAAGCTCTCGAGATGTTTTGGTCGTCAAAGAAAGTGTTTTCGTCCCGATATATATTTCGCTGAAAAACACCCTTGTTGGTTGCTGGTTCTTCCAATCGAAAAAAGTGTGCAATCATCGTTGTTTACGCACAAGAGAGAAGAGATCTTAAATGCAGCCAGTCATCTTGAGATGCATTAAGAACGTAAACAGACTCATCATCGTCATACACGCGCGGAACAGTCCTGAAACATATCCTCACTAAACGGAATATTTATTTTTATTTACTTTGAACGAGAGTGAGGTGAACGCGTGTTTGCATGAGCTTTGAGCTTTTTAACCAACTCAAAGAATATCTTTCTCTGCTCTTCTCCACTCCTCTCAGCGGCGATTCTCTGGACAAACAGTTTTCGAATCATCCTGGTGCAGTGTATGTTTACTGGGAAATGCATGGGGAAACCGGTTAAGTACTCGTTTACTCGTTTCAACATATAAAGTGATGTGATATCACTTAGGTATTATAAGAGACGAGCGATGATAAACATTGCAGAAGGAAAATGGATAATATTTTAGGTTAGGTATACATATTACGAAGTGAGCTTTATTACACACGGACGGTGGTTACAATCTAAGCGTCATGACGCCACGCCATCCACCGCCATTGCCATCGCCATTTTCCAATTTGCATAAAGCATACACTAGCAAAAAATAAATAAGCGGATTGCGAATGTTTGGCGGGTTGAGTGTGAGTTCTTAAATAGAATATTATTGCTCGCTCTGCAATCTAGCTTACGTACGTGTTTAATTTGATTGCGGGAAGTCACGCAGGACGAAATCCCAGATCTCGCATTCCTTTTAAATTGCCTTTTTTACTTTTTGAATTTTGTTTGCATATATACTTTATTTTGGTAGGGGTGAAGAGAGGACTTTTACCCCCTATAATATGTATAAATTGATAATAGTTGCAATTTTTTTTGGACTTAGGTCCTTGAAATTTTGAGTCTAGAAAAAGATTGAAATGACATAGAAAGTTGTGGTAAAGACAAACCTGAATCGTGTGCGTTCTACCGCCACCACATTGACCGTTGCAGGACACAAGCGAACGTCTCCTGCAATCCGCGCGAGCGCGTAGGCGTGGTGGAAGATCGCGCAGCCGCCACCTGGTTGGCACGAGGCGTTCGCAAACCGCCAATAGCACGATCCGCGATTTCGCGAGCGTTTGCTTGTGATAGCAGCAACGGCATCAAGCTATTTCGCGTTCGAAGCCAAAACAACAAAATAAAAGATGCTGCCAGCTATGTACCTCGTTTGGCGTGGCTGTGCTGACGTATATACATATGTACAACAATGCGGCATCATCTTGAGCGCGCGCGCGTCCAGGACCTGCCCCTGCTGCGACCAATACAATTCGCGTTTCGTGTGCTGTTTCGCCGCTCCCGGCGATATACTTTATTGCAAAATAGACAAATAAAACCAGCCTTGTTATGTACTACCTAAACTAGGACTAGTTCCATTGCATACTCCTCCTAGGATCACGAAAACCGAAACCCGTTCGTTATGCAACTGTGCCGGAGTTTTCAGCCCAGGAGGAGATGAGATGGAAACGGAAACCGAGTGCAGTGCATTCTGGAGAGTAGACAGACAGAACAAATAGAAGGAGGTTAAGAAGAGTTAGGAGGAGTGGTGGATTTGCGAATGCTTCGATTTTTGGCGATGGCATATGCCTGAAAGTAGTAGTGCCAAGCCAAAACAATCAAACTTCCATCGTAACTTCCGGTTCGCGTGAGAATTACCATCGAGGAAAGCTCGTCTTCCTTCCTGGGGCCAAACTTTTCAACCTGTTTACCTAAATCTAAATAGCAGCAAAAGTAACTGGGAGCTTATTCTTTCTTTCTTTCTTTTTGAGTTGAAAGAAACGAGGAATGAGTTTTTTTTTGTTTTTCGAGTTTCTAAATTCTTCGGGGATCGAAGGGTGATTTATTCATGTATGTCGTCTTCTTTAGTGATGTATTGATGCAATTAAAACTACTTCGTTTTGTTCTTCTATTTTTTTTAGTGTCTCATGGCATTTTAAATTAGAAATTGTGGCTTTAAATATTTTGGTATAAGGTCAAAATTTAGGATTGATAATTTTTATTTAAAAATTTGATGGGTTTTTACTTTAATATCTTCCAAACGAATATTTTTATTTAAAATGATTTTATCTTAAATTAAAGTTAATTAAATTTTGTTTTAAAAAGTTGGTGAGTACTGCTAAAAATATTATTGGAAGAGGGTAAAATTTAGGGGCAAAGTTGAAAATTTTCAATTTTAAAACTTTATCAATTTTTTGTTTGTGAAATTTCTAGCAAATTTAATTTACTATCATTTGCACGTTGAAAATTTTGAAATTATTTCCATAAAGAGTTGAAACTACCCTTAATATAAGTTATTCTGTTTTTGATGATAAATGGGGAAAAACTTTTTGGTCTCCTGTAAATAACATCTAAATTTATGTGCTGACTCCTAAAATTGTTGCATAATTAGAAAGCCCTTTAAATTTCAATTAATTTGATATATAATTACTTTTTATTTCCCTGTTTATAGGGGGTAAAATAAGGGTGCAAAGTCAAAATTTAAACATTTTTATATTTTAAAATTTTTTAGCATAGTGCAAATTGAATATTCCTTTATAACCTGATTACAAATCAGTTTGTAAATTTTTGCTACCATTTTTCGTTCTCGAGATAATAATTTTTTAATTTCACCACTTTATGCATGTGTCAGTGAAACAGCGTAAGTGTAAAAATTTAACAAAAATCAGTTACATATACATTTAGAACCTAAATTTATTCTGATTGGAAAATCTAATTAGAAATTCTCCACTCATCTTGTTGTATTCGTGTTTTTCTTAAAACCCTTGAGATTTTCCTGCTCTTCTTCTAATTTTGTTCTTCAGTTTTTTTATACTTTCGATGTAATAAATAACCACCTGCCAGTATTGTATATCCCTGTGGTAAATAGTTCTGAATGCGCTTTCCTTTGAATATAATTAGCACCCCAGGATAACGATGGCAGGATGGTAGTAATTGCGAGCAAGGAGGAAGCAACCCCTATTGACGACTCACTATGAATGCAAAAGCGATCCGATTTTTTCCCGTGAATCAAGGACGAACCTCGTCCTTAATTTATGTTGTCGACTTTAATTTCTAATCTGTCCGAGTCGGGATTTCCTCTCGACTGACCTTCTTTTATAACCTCACAACGCTTAACAATGCAAAGCACAAGGGGGTGCATGTAATGAATAACCCTCTTAGATCACAACCACCTCTTCAAGATTTTCTTTTTTCTTTTTCTTATTTCTTGCTTTTTTCTAAAATTTTTATTTATTTTTGTTTTTAAATTATGTATTTCTTATCGTTTGCCAAAAAAAAAGAATTTAGGATGGGGATGATAGATGAATTTTAAGAAGGTCACATGAATAATATATCTTTTTAGTTCATAAATAACCTCAAAAAGATATACTAATCTTAAACTGGTATAATGTAGTGGTTTAGTAATCGTTGTAATAGGTTGTAATATTAATGATAATAGCAGTGAGTGGAGATTTAAAAGCAAGCAATACGAAAGAAAAAAATAACCACAGCTACTTATAAATATTCATCAGCGGAGGAATTTAGAATTCAGGGGTAAAGCAACGACATCGTCTTGGTAGTGGTGTGATTGCGGCTGTAGCAAATAAAAATCAAATTATCGCCAACATCCTTTTGCAGCTCTAGGTGTGCGTATAAAGTAGGTGTACTCGACTACATCGAGCGTTAAGAATACTCTTATGGGGCGAGAAGGAAGAGTAAGTAGGTGGAATGAGGGACCATTGACGCTCTGAGAGGGGAGTTAAATTAGGGGATGATGGTATGATTATGACGTTTTTTATAGCAAAATAACGCTTGCCTCTATTTTTCAAAATATTGCCTACGTGATACGAATTTATAATGGAATTTTTATATTGTGTGTAAAGTTTTTAAATTTTTGGAATTTTCTTAGGAAATTATTAATTTTTGATAAAAATAATTGTTTACAGTTTCTAAGATTTTATGTTATGTCAAAATTAGGTGAGGTTAACAGGACCGTATTAATTAATTACATCTCTTGTCTTAAATTTTCAAAATAACAGTATAATAAAAATTGCAAGAAAAAAGAAAAAAAAAGAAAGAAAAAATCCAAGAAGAAAGAGATATCAATGCTGACTAATATCCTTATATGCTGATATCCTGCAATAGAATATTAGTAGTAGTCGTGAAAAGACCTCATTTCCACCCCTAGTCCAGTGCAGTGGAAGTTGCGCTTGACCATGCACATTTGAAATTGTAAATAAGGCCATTTGCCCAGTGTGAATGGCCCAAAGTTCCGATAATCAACTTGAGGCAATAGTGTACTGTTCCTTTCCTTATTTTGCTTTCTCTCCCTTTCATCTCATTCCCATTCCCATCCCTGTTTCCTTGTCCTTCTCATCGAAAACTATACCATATACATATAGCACCAATCACTGGATTTGGACTTAGTCCTCTTCCTCAAGTCACTATTGTAGTTTTGAGAAATGAGGGTGCTTGGCTGCAGCCGTCCTGTCTATATCACAATCCCGCAGCACATGACCATATCACATAGCACCTTTTCCTTTTCCATTCCCTTGCCTGTTTCACTCGCCTTCATTTCTTCGTTCTTATCTTTCGTCCTTTGTCCAGTCTACTATCCGCCTGCATGGTTATTAACAACCGACCGGAGAGCTGTCACGAAATACCCGTACACATCCAACAACAGCTAATATAATGTACTTAACAGCGTATCCTGCGTATGGATAACTCACAGATAGCAAATCCAGATTATCCTTTAAACGGAATAAATGACCGCGAAACTGGCCACGTCTGCAACTTATCTGCCTTTGCAATATACACACACACTTCGAACCCTTAAGTTGGCTCTTCTTTTTTGTTGTAAGACTTAAGGGTAGTAGTTGTATAATTTCATAATTTGAGGGGTTTTGTCAAATTTGTCTACTTCAATGATGGATATAAGAAAAACTAAGGGGTAGTTTAACTCCTAACTATTGCAACTTTTGAATTTTTATTTTTTACTAGAATTTAATTAGCAAATAAATTTAAATTTTTTCTGGCTATCCTTTTGCAAAAAGATAAGAAATACGAGATGTTGAAAATATAAAAAATTAGGGGATGAGTATATAAATGACCATATCTAACCGCCGTAAAAACGTAAAAAAGCGCATTAGGCTAAGGATTTCTGGCGGGACGATTGCCCGGAGTTTAGCAAAATGAACGAGTGTCCGGAGAGCGATAAAATCATACGCAGGCGAGAGGTATGTGCTGGACTCTCGCAGGATTTCACGCCTCGCTCGTGCATGTTTTACGCGCTTATAAAATTATATCGCTCCCAACCATGACTTGACTCCCTCCTAACAATAAACTTTTAACTAAATGCGTTAATCCTTTGATTTCTTATAATTTCAGGATGATGGCATCATGGATCGGGACGTAGATGGTGACGGTGCCATCAATTTATCCACCTCACAACGGCCCTCCGCCGCCACGACTCCTAATGATGGAGTACAATCTGAAGACGTCGAACAAGTCAGTACTTAGTATATTTATTGCAAGCTCTCTCGCGCGAAATTTTTAATATTTCCCATTTCTATCATTGATTTGAATGTCAAGTCATCATAAACTCACGACTTTGGGGTGAGTCGAACCCTAAGTTGATTCGTACCGAGCGGGGGTGGCCTCTCTCTATAAAAAACGCAGGCAGCCGCGTTACTAATGCATTCGGATTTTTCATCTTAATTGAAAGAGTTTGGACCAGCTGTCTCCAATATAAAGTGAGACACTTTGTGTTTAGATGTGGCGCTGTGCTGATTTCGCACGCGGCACTATAATTCAAGAGTTTTCGCGTGATGGATGCGTTCGATAAAGTTTTTCGCTGCTTCCTCCTGCTTCTCTTTCCTCCTTCTCTACTCGAAATTAAGATATTTCTAATTAGAAACGAAGCTAATTCGCCATGCTTTGTTTTCGAAGCGGGGGCACTTTAATTAAGGACTTTTAACGAATGCCAGGTGCCGAGAGGTGCGAAATTAAAAACGCGGTTTTTAAATATAACTTAATGCGAATTCGGTGGAGACGGAGTTTCCGAAGAGAGTTTGACTTAAATTAAAAACAGAACTTGCGAAAAAGTTTGCATTTGGTTAATTTCTTGAGACGGTTGTAATTTTTAGTTTGGCCAAAAGATTTCTACAGGGGTGGAATAATAAGTTAAGGCTTCCAAATTGAAGTTATCGACTTCTAAATTTACCATTAAATATATAATATATGAAACAAGGGTGGATTTTTTTACAACACGTGTTATAAATTATCTTCACGAGAATTTGTCCGGTGGGCCGGTAGCTATCACAATTTTGAAACCTCCAATCTTCAGAATTTTAGAATTCTTATCCTAAAATTTAAAGATTTATAGATTAATCAATTCTTAGAGGTACTTAGACATTTTGAACATGCTTCGATTTTTCCCCCATCCTTCTTTTCTTCTTAGGTTACAAATGATCTTCAAGAGAATTTGTCCGGTGGGCCGGTAGCTATCACAATTTTGAAACCTCCAATCTTCAGAATTTTAGAATTCAAATCCTAAAATTAAATGATTTATAGATTAATCAATCCTTAAAGGGTACTTAGACATTTTCAACATGCTTCGATTTCTTTCCACTCCCCCCACCCTTCTTTTCTTTTTAGGTGCATCCGGTGGGCCGGTAGCAATTACATTTGAAACCTCCAGAATTCTAGAAAAATTGTAAAATTAAAAGATTTATAGATTAATCAATCCTTAAAAGGTACTTAGACATACCTTCCCCCACCCTTCTTTTCTTCTTAGAATGCATTTCACGCTGATGTGGTTCATGCATAAGTGACTACATTAGAGTATGGTCAATGGCAGCTTAAATCGCCACTTGAGAGTCCATTTAGTCTAACACTCCACTCCAATCCACACCATCCCCATTCTCATTCTCCTTCTCGACTGGATTCCCCCTTTTCAAAAACGAAAACGAAATCTAGCTTAGCTATTATTACCGAACAAATTTGCATCTAGAATTGGCACGAGGAATCAAACCCAAGCCTGTAATTATACGCGATACATTTTATTGAAGAAACCTTTCTGAAGAAACTAAGACGAACGAAGTTCATCCCGCCCGTCAATAAATATTCCCTTGGAAAGTTTTTCCCTCTTTGGGATAAAAGCCCCAGCGTGATGCCGTGGCGTAATCCACTTTGAATGGAAAGTAAGCAAATAATTTTTGAACACGTTGCATTTTTGACCCTTTCTGTTTTCTTTACTTTTTCGGTTGTTTTCAATTTGGAGTAAATTTAAAATTTGCAAATAAATTTAAGAAGAAGTTGCTTAGGTATCAGAAAGTTAGAGTGTTTTCGATGTTGACGTTTCAGTAGCCATACAACCACATCATGCAAAGACCAAATTGAATTTGGGACTGGCCGCTCGCTGTTTGGATTCGACCGGGACGGTTGTTTAGTTTGCCGGAACAAAGAAAACAGCCATGTGTTTATTCTGCTTGAAATAGCACCACTCTCCTGTTACTATTCCTGCTGCCTCCTGCTCTTCTTGCTTTCGCATTTCAGTGTGATGTAAACACCTCGACAAGGTGATGCTTTTCTTCTTTTGCTTCGGAAGAAAAACTAAAATTCATTGTTAGACAAGTAGGAAGGAGGCTTGGGGAAATTTGGGATTAGGAAAGTCGTAATAGAGTAAAGAGATCTATGCATACGGCAAGAAAAGATGGCGACGGAAAGGAAGAAGAACAGTATTAATGCGTGTGCACTGGATTCGCATTATACGGCGTTATCTAGATAAATGGATGCACGAAGTATTTCTCGGTGGCTTGAAACCCGGAATATTTATACATCCAACTTCTCTCCCTCCCATTCCTCTCTTCGGAGGAACCGAACCTCCATATCGAGTGCGCCACACTTTTGTAAACAATACCCTATTTAATTGCTTTTACAGTCGCCTGCACTCTTTTTCCAAAACATTCTCTCAGTTTCCATGGGGATCCATTCTGATCTATGCACAATCAACGCACGGCAAATACACCCTGATGTGTACAATGCCCGGGCGGATGAAATCCGGCTCGGCGTCGCGACGTTTCGATATGGACGATTTTACGATTCTATTGCCAATCCAAAACTTGAGTTAGTACTGTTACTTCACTACTAGTTGTTCGTTTTTCTTTTTCTTTTCCCTTTTTTTTTGATTCCCCTTTTGTTAATTTCTTTATATACACAAATCCAAGGGTGTTTTTTATGTTATCTCCAAAGGTGATTGTGATTCTGATTGAAGGAATGTATCTGTCAAAATTTTAATGTCTTTGGGATATATTACATCGATACTCGAAGAAAGCAAGACATGGAAAATAAGGAACAAGCGGAAACCCCCATCATCTCAAGGGTCGTGTCGTATGTTCGAGTGACACGAGATTTTCGCCGATAACAAAAAATTGCTAATAGCAATATGGATTTTGATACTTTATAGCGAATAGGGTGTATAGGGTCTCGCCCTTTTTTTTCTCTCCAAAATTATGGCTTTAGAAAATATATAATTTTTCCCAAATCTATTTAAAATTGGAATACAAATATCAAATGAGCAAATAAAATCTAAAGTTGATTAAAATTCGAATGCGAAAATAGAAGATCCTGAGGCCAAGCCAAAAACATAGGTCCGAGTCGATGAGTTTCCGTTCGGCTGTTATTCCAAAGCATCGCGAAGAGTGAACTGAGGGAGTATGTGTGCGAGAGGAGTTGGAGGGTAGGACTCCGAAGGGTGAGTCAGCTTTACGCTGGCGCTTGTTTCTCACAACTGGATTAGCCGCATTTCCCTAACCGCCGCTTCACTCCACTCGGGCCCGTCGTCCGCGACTTGTTTGTGTTGGATTTCGAGATCCATCTGTAAAACAAATACGCTGTCAGTCGGGCTATATGCTGTGCTCTTATTGTCTTTTTGTTATAGAAATAAACTGCTCGCTCGTCTCCTCTTCTTCCGCAATTCTTCGATGGAAAACATCAGCGGTGGTTTTAATTTGGTCCATCTAAACAAAAGCTTAATTCGTTTATCTTTATCTTTATTCCAGTTAACTACCAAAAATATTTCGAGAGATAGATTTGTGCAATTTTGATCAGTGGGAAAGTCTTCCATTCATTCGTAAACAAATAAATATCGGACGCCATGCCACCCTTCTGTAAGCCAAAGTTGGTTGGCTCTGTGCAGATTTCGCAACGAGTTGTGCGAAAATAATTAATGAATGGGAATTGTTAGTTTCCTCTTTGTTAATTAGTATCATCATATCATCTTCTAGAGAGACGTAAACAAAATATTTATCTGAATTTAATCATCCCCAATGTTGTTTGTTGTCTTGATAAATCCATTAAAAATATCCATCGGAATAACAATTATTATACCCCCAACCTTGTTCGGGTTTTATCCCGAAACGAGAAGCATTTAAACGAGAGATGATCCACATGAATTAAATAAGAGCCCTTATTGTATCTATGTATATGTATAATAGAGAAAAGGGAAGCATCACGCTCTCCGCTTTTGGTTCCCGATGGCTTGTTTATTTGGGCAGTTTGTGCAAGATCGCAGGAGAGTGACGAAGCAATAGCGCCCAACGCCAAGTTTATTCAGCGCTTCTGTTGCTGAAGAGAAACACTGGGGGACGTTTGTATGCATTTGCGCCCTTCACTCGAAAAGAAGCGAAAAAACAAATATAGTATTTACTTTTAATTTCAATAGACAATTAAAATTTATATTTATATTAATATTGTGGCGTAATTAAAAATTTAATTAGATAAATACCTACGTAAAGCGAACGAGATAAGAAAAAATGCGTGTTGAGGGAAATAACACCAGAGGTATTATTAATCAGACCATATCAATAGTTTTTGTGACCAGGGTAGTGTTAAAACTTACCCCCTAGCCAAGCAAGCAGTTTGTTTTATTGGCGGTGCTTTTTCTTGATCTTTTTTTGTTCTCGTGTTATGCTTAGACTGGCCGAAGGTAATCTGCTATGTGACGTCTGACGAAGGACGACAATCAATGCTAACTGCAGGAGGCTTTCAGAAAGCCAAGCCGATTTCGGATTTCCTTCTTCTAATGCGGTTTTTTTATCTTCACACCTAACCACCACTATAGTCAGTTCATCGAGTATCGACCACTTGCATTTCTTATTCAGCAGAAATTTACAACAGACATTTACACATCAACCTCCTCACCCCCTTAAATCCTCATTTTCATTTAATATAGACATACGAGTTACGATTGAATATCCTAAGGCGATAGAAACGAAATTATGAATTTTCAAGAAAAAGAATGAGAATGGTGCATATACAGATGTAAACAATCTGTCGGTGCGGCGTTCATCTCAGTAACAAAACTCTCCACTCTCGCCGCCTCTTCCGGTCACTGCTGTCTCCTATTATTTCGGTTAAACATTATTCGCTCGATGCTCGTGGCATGCAGCCCCGCTTCGCGAATACTAAATAAACATAAGTTTTAATTGAAGAATCTCTTCTCTTCGTTCGCATATCTCTCGGTGCGGCGGGCGGCCACCGACGACGACGACGGCGGCCTGCTCCCCAGAGTTATTATTAGATCGCTACAAGCTGATGCAAATACAGATTATAAAGATCGGCCAGATGAAAAATGAGATACAGAAGCATTCGCATTGTCTTATGTTATGACAATGGTGGTTCCCAACGCGACCGAGGCCAAATATTTGTCTTCCACCATAATGCCATGCATCCAGCCAGCATTCGCGCGCTACTTGCTTCGTGCATATTTATCATAACTACTGTTTATATACCTTGGCAATTCACCCTCTCATATGTCGCGAATGGTGTGCACCCCATACCGCAATATCGCCGCACACTCGAATACTCACGGCTTCAATAATATTAAAATTTGATGCTTGCGCCACCCGTGCGCTACTCTGGAAAATGGATCGATAAAAAGAGTCCAAGACTACTCGACTCCATTCTCACAGCATACATGTTGATGAATCTGATTTTCGCTACACTAGAGGTACACTCACCCTGTCGCGATATGTGGAATGGCATTTGGGATGAGGGTTTGCTTCGAGTGCGCGCGATATGATAATGAGGGGCGGTTGGACCACAATGTCCATGTGCGAAGGGACAGACAGACTGCTGACGACGCAACACGGAACTCACCAAACGAAAAGGTCCTAACGACTAATGGCACTTGCTGCCACTTACTCTGACTTCTGGTTAAATTGTTAAGGATGGCAAAAAGACCTCACGGAATCGTAACGTTTACCATAACCACAACTGCTAAATCCTCAATTGTTAAATGTCGATTTTGCATTCCTTATTCTCTGCTTTTTGCGAATTGAAATTTTTTGAGGCGAATTGAAATTTTTTGAGGCGAATTGAAATTTTTTTGAGGCGAATTGAAATTTTTTGAGGCGAATCGAAAGTTTTTGAGGCGAATCGAAATTTTTTGAGGCAAACCTCACTTTTTTTTGGGGTAGAGGTACAACTCATGACCCCAAGAATATAAATATCTTATAGATGTACAAAGTTAGCAAGATTTAGAAAGAGAATGAGGTACAAAGGGAAAGGGAAGGTTTCAGACGACATAAGAAAAATGAAAAGATTGTATCTCCGAAATTGCTTTTATTTCTTCGTCGACACTCGTGTCGATTATTTGTTGGGCCAGTGGCTCGTGAATATTACTGCAGCAGGCCTTGTGCATATGTTACCCTCTTCTTACTAAGACCTTCGTCCTTAGATTGGGATGAGTGTCCCTCCTCTCCTTCCTTACCGAATGCATATCTTGATATTACCTTTCAACACTGCAACATATCTCGACTTTTTGACTTTTTGGTTTTTTGCTTCTACCACCAATTTTTTTTTTTTTATCTCAAAAACTTTGCCGAAAATGTTACTACCCTTCCTTATTTATTTGGCTATCCTCACCCTAAGCTCACATTCCACCGAGAAAATGTTTGTTTATATCTGTTATGAATATGCGTGACTCGGCGAATATTCTTCCAGTCCAAGAAGCAGATTCTGCATAAAACATCACCACCCTGATGGTAGAATGAAATAACATAGCAAATCACTTCTGCAAACGCGATCGGCGTTTCAATATAACGCGGAGGAGTTACGGGAGTTAGCTCGACGCATAAGAGGCGATATTCAATAAAATCAACGTGGGAAGGCAGAGGCGGCGCGGCCCGGCGCGGCGGTAGAAGCGATGTGGGATGAGTGACGATGCTGCGTGGTGGACCCGTTCCACTCGTATCACCGCCGCGCCGCCGCTCGCTCTGAAGATATATCTGTGTGTCTCCATGCTCGTGTCGTTGTCGCATAACAATTGAAAAGGGATGGCTCCCGTTCCCGTTCGTGTGCTATAAGTTCACCGTAAAATATTTCAGCGGTGGCAGGTGCTTTCCTAGGGAACGAGATATGGATAGATCTCTGGATATGGATAGATAGATTCCATAAGCAATATAATATTTGATAGTATGTACCAATATCTATCTATTGAAGGTTTTAGAATTACTCCACCCCACACCCTCTTTTTTCTTGTCTTGTCTTTTTTACCACCACCCTCTCTCCCATACTTTTTATTTCGAAAGTGAGGGATAGACTAGAAAAGGGATAGAGATATCCTAACTGGGTTACCCATTATTATTAGGGTCAGAAAGCGTGTCAGTGAAGTGAATCGATACCGAAATTTGTATGAAGCACCCAGCCAGCATCAATTGTCGAACTTTCAGAATTCCATGCTAACATGCCACCTCATCAGCATCACCTTCAACACCTGCAAAAATGTCTATGCTCTACCCTCCAAGTCGAGTTACATAAAACCTCATACCCATCCCCACCCCATTTGTTGCCCTTACTACTGCCGCCACCGTCGTCGCCGTTGCCGCCGCCGCCGCCGCCGCTTGTATTATTTTCGCCTGATTATTGTTTGCTTTGGAATACGAAGGAGAGAGGGCAGCAAACGAGTGGGGGTGAGGAGGTTGATGTGTAAACGTCTTGTGCGGCGGTAGCGGAGGCGGTGGGTTAGAGGTGTCGATGTTGCGCGGAGCGAATCGCCGGCGTGACCGCCCGCCGACGCTACAGCCGCCGCCGCTACAGATACATACGTATATACGCAAACAACACAAACTGCAACGAAGGCAGCACGAAACGACGCCTGCCGCGGCGCATCGGAGGCGCGCCGCCCGCCTACAAAGCCACCGCCGCCGCTCCCCATGCCTGGCCTCGCGTCGCATCTCTCCTTCGGCGACTTCAATGACCCTTTTTGCGCAACAACACAACTAACTCTTGTTCTTTCTAGCGAAAAAGAAATAATTAATAGACGCTGTTACCATTTATGTGTTTAGTTGTGTTTAGGTGTTGTGCTGTGAGTGTTGTGTTATCCCCGCACCTATGAAGTACTGCGAAACACGGATGCTGGCTTCTTTTGCTCAGGTATTCTAATTCTGCCCTTTTTATTAGTGACAACTTCAATATTTCCAAATTAATTTTATTTCGCGAGTGATGCTTTAAATAAATTTGTGCGGGTTATAAATTATTACTTGTGTTGTTTAACGACTTGCAAGTTTATTTTGTTTATTTATTATTTACCATCATCCGGTTGGGTAAACAATTTGCTGGTATCGGGGAAGCCACACATCCTGTGTATCTGTCTGTCTAACATCGCCCATCTTGTGTTTAATTTATTTTAGTTTTACGTGTTTTTTTTTGTTTCTATTGGACAACGGGTTTGATCCACACCTAAACAAACATTGGCTCTTGTTGGTTTCGCAACATCATGTGAATTTATTTATTTTGTGATGTGTGCGAAAATGTTTTACAAATCGGACTTTGTACTTATACTAATTGTTTTTTGAATAACAACCTTCAAGTGATTACTTAGGCTAAAAGATTAAAAAATTAAGTTTAAATTTTAAGTAAGTGAAAAAAAGTTTGTTTCGTAAAGGGTGCATTTTTGTGCGCCGTCGGATAGCGTCCCGACGCTTGAGAGGCGGCAGTTGCCGCACAACTAACTGCCAAAGCACATTGCCATCCACGACCCACCCTCACTGTAAACTTTGTACACGGTTGTGTTGTGTACGACGATAAACACGCGCACACGATGTTGCCCTGCGCATCACAACACAACAACACATAAACAGCCGCCCCAATTGCCTCGTTTCATTCCGGCGGCGGCAGCGCGTCAGACGCGAACTTGCTTTCCGGCGCGTTACGTCGTTCCAGAAATTTTCTCGGCAATTTTCACGTTAAACACTCTTTTTCTTTTCTTGGGGATTATATATTTACAAAATTGTATTTACAAAATCCCCCAGAAATTTCAATTGTAAATTATTGGAAACAATTAATTGAAACAATCAAAATTTAATGATCTACGTTTAGGATAATAAAGAGTAAAATATGAACAATAGAAATGTACTTATTACTCTTTAGCTTGTGTCCAGTTATATAGCAATATTATACAGCATTAACGAAGGAGTTACAAATGACGCGGCTGTCGTTGGCAGCCCTGCTTCGACATATTTCGCTAGCTGGACGCTCATAAATTTGGCGGGCAGTTAAGTACCCAAAGCTACGTACCCCCAACCTCTCGACTCACTTCACAATTTCTCTTGACCGGCAGCTTGTGCTATGGTCGTAAAGTGTGAATTTCGATATCCCAAAAGGCGTCAG